>JAGFPH010008404.1:5436-22754 GCA_018207615.1 Philaenus spumarius
ATAAAAACTGACAGTTTTTTAACAAATTTTAAATTCTTTAACATAACATTTTTTGGTTATTAACAAGACATATAATCTTAATAATTATTTAACATTCTCAACAACTATATACATAAACATCTTGATATTAACAATTATATACAAACTTCAAAACAGTCAACTGACTAATAATAATTATAAGGAAGTTAAGCAACAACTCTATTGCCAATTCCCTACTGTAATCTCCCCTTACTTATGTATTTACATTTAATTACATTCTTCCCTATCCAAATTCTTCTCATAATATTTCTTGATACTGGTTATATGAAAAATTCCCTTTATCTTTGCAGGCTTATCAATATAAGACAATAAATAGGTTGCTTTTCCCATTTTCTCCTTTATCGCATATGGTCCTGTATAAATCATGAATAACTTTGCCATCTCTCCTCTTGCTTGGTGCGAATACCCACTCTCTTTTAGCAACACCCTATCTCCTTCTTCAAACTCTGCCAATTTATGACTGTCATTATATCTCTGGTTTCTTATTTGTCCTCTTTTTCTAATCCTTTGTGCTGCAAGCTCAATTTTAATTTCTAAGTTCTCATCATCATTATCAAAAGATTCAAATTTTAAAATATTATGCCAAAATCTGGGTGTCTTTTTGTTTAACTGCAGCTCATTTGGTGTATATCCTGTGCTGTCATGTGGTAGTTCATTTAAACATTCTACTATCAAGGGTATGAATTTATTCCAATTTCTGTGGTTGCTGTGACAGTATGTCCTAAGACATCGTCCTATCTCCTTATGCACTCGTTCCACCATATTGCTGTTTGGTCTCCTAACAGGCGAGTATATAGGCATCATACCTTTCTCATTGAGATACCTCATCCATCTCTGGTTGGTGAACTGAGTTCCATGATCGGATTGTACCCTGTTTACATTTCCGTATTTATTTATGTAGTCATCTAAACTTTTAATTGCAGCCAAAGTTGTCGCTTTCCTTAATGGATAAGCTTGCACAAATTTTGAGAAAGTGTCCTTGATCACAAAAAGGTATTTATTTCCTCCTGTCCCTGTTGGTAATGGTCCATAGAAGTCAACTGAAACTTGGTCATTTGGTCTATTGGTTTTGATGCTTCTCATTTCTTCAAAGTTGGTTTGGTTTGTAGTTTTGCATTTCTGACATAATTCACATACTTTGATTATATTTTTAATTTGTTTGTTCATCTTTCCAAAAGTAAAATCTTCCTGTATAATTTTTGTGCATTTTGCAACGCCACAATGCAAATAGTATTCATGCCATGCAATCACTAACTTATAAACCAAATTCTGTGGTATCACAATTTTCCAATTTTCTTTGCTTTTCCTAAAAAGTATTCCTTCTTCTAATTTGTATAAATTTTCGTAATTTTGAATGTTGTCAATGATAGCCCTTGTTTCCTCACTTTCTTGTTGTCTAAAATTTAAATTTCTTAGGTTCTGCATAAATTTCTGATCTACAATTCGTTCCAAATTTGCAATTATAATTTTGTGGTTTTCGTTTTCTAAATTTCTATTCTCTGTATCACAAGGATTTCTACTCAAGGTGTCACTCACGATATTCTCAATTCCTTTACAATGCTCAATATCAAAGTCATACTCCTGGATCAAGAGAATCCATCTTGATAGTCTTGAATTTAATAAACGACACTTTTTTATGAACGTTAGAGCTTGATGGTCAGTAATAATTTTAATTTTATGTCCCAAAACCAAAGTTCTTGCCTTTTGCAAACAGAATAGAATTGCTAACATTTCTTTTTCCGTCGTAAAGTAATTAATTTCAGGTCCTTTTAAGGTCCTACTCAGGAACATAATCGCTGCCTTCTCTCCATTATCCAGTATCTGGTATATGTGTCCTCCAATCGCATAATTGCTACTATCGGTCTGTAAAATAAATGTCTTATTTGGGTCTGGATGTCTCAACATGACTGTATGTAGGAATGCTTCCTTGAGGTTCTTAAATGCTTCTTCCTCCTTCTCTGTCCATTTAAACTTTACTTTCTTGGACGTTAAATGTAATAACGGTTTTACTAAGTCTGAATATCTATGAACAAATTTATTATAGAAATTGGCTAAGCCTAAAAATCCCTTCATCTGTTTATGATTTTTCGGAGATGGAAAATTTCGAATCGCCCTCACCTTTTCATCGTCTGCTGCCAAGCCTGTAGTAGTCAATTTAAAACCTAAAAATGGAATTTCTTTTCGACAAAATATCGATTTTTCAAATTTAATTGTCATGCCTGCTGATTTAAATTTCCTAAATATAATTTCTAAATGTTCTAAGTGTTTTCCGAAACTGTCTGACATGCATACCAAGTCATCGACATACATCATGGTGAAATCTTCAGTTTCATCATTCATTACATTATGTAGTCCCCTTATTAGTGCCGCTAATGATGTTGATAGGCCATACGGTGTTACTTTAAAGTGATACACTCTACCCCTGTATTGAAATGCTGTATACTGTCTCGATTGTTCTTCCAATGGGATCTGCCAAAAACTATTCGTTAGGTCAATAGTGCTTAGCCATTCTGTAGCCTTTGCCTTGCTTAATATCTCGTTGATACCTCTATTACATTGGTAGTCTGGTATTATTAAATCGTTTATGCACCTTGCATCCAAACATAACCTAACCTCATCATTTTTCTTTATTACTACTACAATCGGATTTATAAATGGGCTACTACTTTCTTCTATTATATCTGCATTCAACATATTCTGTATTTCCTTGTGGACTGCCTCCTGATATTTTAAAGGTATGGGATAGCTTTTTTGAAAGAAGGTTTTATCGTTTTTAATTTTGATTTTATGGTTGTAACAGTTACATCTTCCCGGTTGATTTGAAAATATGGTTTTATAATTTATTAATAAGTCGCTTAATTGTTTCTTCTGCTTCTGGTTTAATAATTCTATTTTATCTAGTTCCTCTCGAATAATCTCCTCTGTCACTAAATTGTTTTTTGTGGTTATTTCATAGTCGTCTTCATAATATTTGTTGCCTTCAATCATCTCATATTCCTTTCTTCCAATCAACTCACATCTAATTCCATCGTTTCTTTCCCTGTCCATCTTTATTACCTCATTCTTGTCATCATAATTAATCATTATATTATTTTCATTGAAATCTAACTTCATTCTCAATTCACAAATACTGTCCATTCCTATAATTACTTCTCTTAACAAATCGGGTACTATCAAACATTGCATATCATAATATATTTCTCCAATTTTTACCTTCAACATAATCATGCTCTCAACTCGTCGACTCTTCTTTCCTGTTGCTGTGACTATATTGACTCCTACCACAGGTAGCTCCTCAAATCTACCTAACCTGTTTTTATTTTGCAGAAACCATTCTTTCTGAATGCATGTTGCATTACTACCAGAATCAATTAAACACTTTATCCTCAATTCTCCTAATTCTATATAAATTTCTGGGCTATACTCATTATATCTATTTGTTTTATCCGCATTGTCCTCCTGATCACATTCAGTTAAAAATTTCCTATCACATAGAACAGTAGTGATTATTATATTGTCTTCAATTCTAGGCCTATTTATTTCTATTATGTTTTCCTGTTCTCTATCTTCCAATTGATTCTGTTTATTTAATTTAAAATTTTGTTTAGTTAGTTGCACTGAAATATCTTCTAATTTTGTGTCATCTTTATTAATATTATTTACATTTGCATTGGATGTTTCAGTGCTTAATAGTTTAAAGCCGGAGTTGAATCACATACATTCTCCTGTGTCTCTGTTTGTGCCTTAATTACATGTACATTTTTATTTTCTTGTGGTTGTCTTACCCCTGCATTCCTTTGGAATTGTACAATATTCTGTCTGGGTGGGCTATTTTGAAATCGTTGTTGGTTAGTTTCCACTGATGGCCTATTAAATTCTCTATTTACAAATGGTTGAAACGGTGTGCGGTTTGGATAGTTATTTTCTCTTGGTGATGGCCTATACATGTTATTTCTATTGTTTATTGGGTTAAAGCTATTAAAATTTCTATTTCTGTTTATTGGATAACCTTGTTCTCGAAATGGAGTCCTAAATTTATTTTCTCCCTCCGACTGCCTGAATTTCCTTCTATTCTCTTCATTTTTCCTGACTAGTTCGTTTTTCTCCTCTATATCTTCTTCATTCAAGAACCTTTCCATATCCCTGATCGTATTTATATTTTGTATCCTCCTAGCATCTCTTATCTTGTCGTCAAAATGTCTTGCTAGTCTTCTAACAACTTCGTCTTCCAATGGTGTCGGTGTCAAATTCCGCATTAATATGACCTTTTCAATAAAATATTCTGCCCTACTTAATTTACCATCTGGCCTATACTTCTCTACCTCTATCCTATTCCTTATTCCATTTTGTATTTCATCATTCCAGTATTTTTCTATTAGCCTTTCTCTAAATCTCTCTATGCTGTCTATTTCTTCTCTAACAATCTGCCACCATCTTGCTGCATTACCTTCCATTGATAGATCTATTAACTCTCTAACTGTTGAAATCTCTCTATTTTCTCTGATACATTTCTCTTGACCTTTTATTATATATCGTGTCATTTGCTTATAATATTCTATTGGGTTGCTTGATTTCCCATCAAATTTTGGTATATTTGCATTATTCGGGTTTTCACAACTAACGTATAGTACTTGTGTACTACCACCTGCATTTTTATACTTTTCAACTTTCTCGTCTGTTTCATTTAGCCTTTCTCTAACCTTGTCTATATTGTTTCCCATTTCCTTCATTTTATTCTCAAACACATTATCTAAATCTATTATGTGCTTTCCTTGTTCATTTAAATCTAATTTTAAGTTCAATATTTCTCCTTTAGTAATGTCAGTTTGTTCTATTAGCTTGTCCTCCAGTTTCTGATAGTTTCCTTTAATATCCTTCTCGAGTGTGTCATAACTTGTCAACATTTGTTCCCTAAATTCTGTAAGTTTACTTTCTATTTTCTCATCAAATTTGGTTAGTAATTCGTTCTTTACCTCGAGCATCTGTTCTGAACTTTTCTTAATTTGTGCATTTAAATATTCTAATTTATCTGCATTTTCTTTGAACTTAGCATCAAATTGTTCTGAATTTTGTTTTAATTTAGCCTCTAATTCATTTGAATTTTGTTTAAGTTGCATCTTCAAATCTTCTCCCATTTTATCTGAACTTAGTTTTAATCTAGCCTCTAGCTCATCCGAATTTTCCTTTAATTTAGCCTCTAGCTTATTTGAATTTTCTTCCATCTTATCTGAAGTTAGTTTTAATTTAGCCTCTAATTTATTTGAATTTTCTTCCATCTTACTCATCATTTTCTGAAATAATTGTAATAGCCTATCATCCTTGTTTCCCTGTTCATCATAACTTTCAACATTAGGAATCTCTAATGTGCCTCCCTCCTTATGCCTAAATTCTTCTACCTCAACAATATTGACCATTTCTCCTTCTATTTCCCCTACATTTTTCTTAGGCCTACTTGTTTTCTTTTGAGTATCAGCCTCTTGCTTCCTTTTTGATTCTTTAGGCTGATCCCTTAAATTATAACTGCTTTGTTCTGCCATTCTATTCTTATATACGGTATTCAAATTTATTAAACAATTAA
Organism: Philaenus spumarius; assembly: GCA_018207615.1. NCBI lineage: Eukaryota > Metazoa > Arthropoda > Insecta > Hemiptera > Aphrophoridae > Philaenus > Philaenus spumarius. The sequence goes on from JAGFPH010008404.1 coordinate 11,054, forward strand.
ATAAATTCCACTAATATATTAATTAATAAGTAAGTAATATATTGTTTAATATTGTATCTCTAAATGTTGCTTATATTCCTTAATAATTATAAGATTGCACACTTAATAAAAGCCATCACGTTGTTGCGCCAAATTATAATATAAAAGTATATGATTACTTCCTTTTAAATTGAATAGCCTCACGTTGTGAAAGCCAAATTATGATAAAAGTATGATTTCCTTTTAAATTGAATTTATCAGATTTCAATTGTATATCTCAAAGCTGAAAGAGCACTACAAATATCTCACTGGTTGTACTTATAGGCTAGGCCTATTCCAACAATACAATAATTATAAGCTTTAAAGTTATAACAAATCTGGTTTATTAAACAATATATTGAATCTCCTTTTACATTTAAATTATATATATAATCTTATTATTACATATTAAACATTTTAATTATTTTATAATTACTAAATATTTAGATCTCTTAATCTCGGGTCAAAAAGGTTTGTGGCTAATTAAGTATGCAATCTGTAGCAAAAAGAATCATATAATTACTGTAATAAATATTTAAAATTGCTAACTATTAAAGTATAAATTTTCAAATAAATGTTCAATTCCTAATTATGGTTCCTAATTTCTTATAATTTAACAATTTGGTAAGTCTATATTTAACACTGAAGTTTTGGTAATTGTTCTTTAAATGTACTTTAATAAATATGGCCGATACTACCTTCCCAGGAGCTCAATTGAAACATTAATACTTCCTTAGTTTATTTAGAATAGCTGATATTATTTTAGCTCTTGAAATTCGTAATAAAATTATTTCTGCTTCCTTCTTAAATGGATTTAACGATTTATATTGTCTTTATTTTAATGTAAGGTTGAATTAATTTTAGAGCCTCTTAACAAAAACGTCTGTATCATGCAATGGTTAACTAGAATGGGCATAGTTCTTCTTCAAATGAACCCGCGACACTGTGCACTGCCTTACTGAATAGCTTTGCTATACGTTTTCCACTATTAGTGTTTTATTTAAATCAAATGTTCTTTTAATAAAATCAATAAGGTAAACTTTTATAAGTTTTCCCACTTGTATAATCGTTTTTTACCAATGTTTATAATTATTTACGCCTTTAAAATGTCCAAAATATTCATTTTTTAGAAAAATATAAAAGTATGTATACGGGTGATAATGTACGCATTGGAAACAGCTGTTTTTAATTCCGATTTAACTTTAATCGATTGTCTTTGCAGTCTGAGTAGGTTATACCACTGCTTTCACTTTCATTTGCTTTGTTTACACATCTATAATATTCCAACACTGTTTTAACACTTGTTTTTCAAATAATTTACAATGTTTCTTAATCTTAATTATACTAAATCTAGTAATACATACGCATAATTATACACGCTAATAGATTTGAACAATGAAATATGATTGCATACTTTTCAATTTTTTGTAATTACATTTTACAGTAGCCTAGGCTTGTCGATTTATTTTTATAAAAGAAAAAGGTAAGTTAATTTCTATTTAGCCTTATTTATTGATATTATATAGTTATTTACTGTGTTTAATTATTACAAATAATGAAGTTAAATTACTTTCATTAGGTAGGCTAATTCTTGCTTTAAGTAGGTACAATTTTGAGGTTATATTTTCCCAACTGGGCTAAAATGTTATAGCCTTAGTGTAGGTTTACACCATCCGTTTTTTTCCTTCCGTTGTATTACGATTATGTTTTCTTCTAAAAACGGAAGGGAAGAGATAGGTCGTTCAAACTGTCCGTTTTGTCATCCCGCAGTCTGTCCGTTAGTACTGCATCGTCTTGAAAAAAAAAAATTCGTTCGAGATAACAAAAACGGAGGAGAAAAACGGATGAAAACTGATCAGTGGCAACAACACTACTAGTGCCTAGCTGTTGTATATAATCCTTCCTTCTGTTGTATCGTAACTTCCTTACCGCAAAACGGATGGAAAACGTGAAGGAAACAAAACCAGCTTTCATTCCAATTTGGTTTCAAGCGTTTTCATCAAGCTTAGGCTCTATGTATGTCTCCATTTAACTTATTTGTATAGTAAGTGTACTTTTTCCACGAGCGTCTTTTTATTTTCTCCTGTTTTTATGTTTAAAAAAATCGGTATTTTTTCTGAACTCTGTTCGGAATAGGCAGATTTTCGGAATGGTGGGACTGTAGTGTATATTGTACATGTACAGTATGTATTTTGTAAAATGAAATTTGTGTGTTAAGTCTTTGATTGTGGAGTTAATTTTTTTACAGCACAGTACTGTACAAGTACCTCTTCTTTTTGAGTGAACATATGTAATTCGAATTGTTGGATAATTTGAATTTCTTCCCTGGTCCCTTCAACTTTGAATTATCCAAGTTTGACTGTATTTTCTTAGAGGAGAAAAATGTATAATTTAAAAGCTGTTGTTTTTTTTACGGTAGTTTAATTTTTACTATATAACACACATTTTCTACTTACATATCCATCATCATTTCGGTTGAGAAATTTAGTATTAACTAATTCAGGACAGTGACGACCTGGTATCAATTTAACTCCCAAGTCTTGACAGCAGAAATCACAAATCAAAAAAGCCCATCCTTTGACTTTTGCAAGACTACAATAAGTCCCACGATCAATGGTTTGATGATACTGCAAAAAAAAAAATATATATTTTTTAAAGATTATTAAAAAGAATTGTATCAGATAACCAAAAGATAACCTCCCCTCCTTTTTTTAATTATTTATTAACCCTCCAAGTGCTGACTATATAAAAAGAAGATTTTTCGCAAAATCGGTGATTTATTATTACTAAAATCGTAAATATAGATTGTTTCCAAAATGGCGTAAATACTAACAGTAGCTTATTTCGTTATTATATTATAGTTTTATTAATGCAATTTTTCATAAAAGAATACAATTTAAGACAGAGGTTATGCTTAGTAGGCCTACTATATTTCGTTCCGTATACAAAGTTTTAAGACACTATTTTAACGGATCGGACTGACATGTAAATAGTTTTTTGATTGCATGATAATTGATTGTATACAGATCGCAATCGACTTTAAACATCCTGACAACAATTAATTAATTTTCATATTGGATTCAAAGCTTTTCTTGTCTCGCGGACAGTAAAAAAAGTCCCGACGGCCAAGCATCATTCGTTTCATTTTAGTGAGCAGTGAGCTATGATTTCAAATTCCGTTTATTTACAAATAGACGTTAATTTTATGAAGTTATAGTAGAGCGTCGATTTTTAGAACTAATTAGGACTGAGGGACTTCTGACAATCAATTTGTTTGGATAATTAAATTCACTATGTACTTGCTAATGTTCTAATGTAATGACTAGCAGCGTCCGGTCTCCGGTCCGGCTGACGCAACAGCTGCCGCTGTTCCGTTGAGCGCATACACTCCCTGAAAACTTGAACTCGACAGCGTCCGCCTGACGTAACAGCAACCGCTGTTCCGTTGAACGCATACACTCCCTGAATATACAACTCGTTCTACAACAAACTACAACTGGACTAGCCTATGACTATGCGAGACGCGAGTTAATTTGTCCTTAGTTTTTCATTCGTGGTATAGAATTTTGTTGTAAAATGGGTCGAACCAGTATTACGGTATTTAAATACCTTGCAAGAATGCAACTTGCATTCAAGTTGATTTTAGTTTTTAGTTCCTCAGTGCAATTATTTCATTTGAAACACATTTCATGAAGTAGTAATTTGAAGCATACATTAATAATTTATTAATTTAGTCTTTCAAATATTGAGTGAAGTTAGTCAGAATTTTCTTTATTATGTTTATATTATTTTTTATTTATTGACCTGTATTTTATAGCATGAACGTTACATAATACTTTTATGTATAATATATATATGTTTTTTAAACTCTCTAAATTCTTAGTTTTCTAACTAATTGTTGAATTTTCTGTGGGATGATGATTTAAAAAACTTTTAGTTTGTAATTAAGCTTTTTATATTAATTATGAATGAGTACAAAATGCAGAAGAATAAATGCTATTTTTACCAAAATAGATGCTATTTTTACCAAAATAGATGCTATTTTCCCAGAAAATAAATGCTATTTTTCCAAAAAATAAATGCTATTTTTTCCGGTCCCTACTTATTATACATCATTTTAATCACAATTACATGCTCTTTACAGTAAATAGCTTTAACAGGCTTACCTTATAATTTTTACCCTCTTTTTTGTTGACCAAAGTAGAAGTTAAATTTTTTTTGTTTTTTCTAAAACCACTCACTCAAAATATGTAAAAAAAATCACTGTAGAAGTTCCAATATAGCCAAAAGTTGCACAATTTGATGGCGAATAGAAATATACATGACACTACTACTTTCCTGTAAAAAAAGGCCTATCATGTTTTAAGATAAAAATTTTCAAGAGTCTCGTGGCGACAAATGTTAACTGAATGAAGGAAAATCCCTGAAACATAAATAGCTGCAAAACAACCTCTAAGGTGTATGACTATGTTATAGAAATGAAATTTTCCATCAAGTGTTCTGAACAAAAATATCAAGATAACATAAGAAACAAATGAATTAGTAATTACCTCACAAGCCAAATCATACGTAGTGCTGAAACACTCTTTCTCCAGTTCCATGGTTGGTATTCCTGTGGTAGGGAACATTGAATTTTTAACATCGTTACTGTATTGGGCGCACGCGTTGCGTAATTCAAAAAATAATTTCTCCAATAGGAAAACATCGAATACGGGTATGTTCCTCCCTTCTCCATAAACCACTGTTAACAATAAGTTAATTAATTTACAAGATAAACTTATTGCAAAACTAAATTGACTTAAATTAAAATCCACCAATTTAATTGGGTTAAAAGTTCAGGCCTGGTGGTCAGAACATCAAATATCGGCCTTACTATATGTGTATACGTTACTAGTGATGTGGGAAGGTAAATATAAGTTGGGTATTTACCCAATGGCCCAGTGGCGGCTCGTGCTATAGGTTCACCCCAAGCAAATTGCGTTAATAACATAATATTTTAAGAACTATAAATATTTAGTACTTGGTTTCATAAATCTAACAATATAGAGTGAAAAGTTGTAAAAAAAACGACAGAGTTACAACGCGCAGCTCTACTACATCGTTTTCAGCTGACTGGTTCAACTCAAAGAACAAACCTCCTGGCCTAGTCAAGGGGGTAGAGGGAAACAGTGGGGGGATAGCGTGTTAGCATAGCTTTTCGCTGCAATATAAATCCAGCGACTCCCGACACCTTCCGAAGATAGCCGAAGCAGCAGTTCTCAACAATCAGTGATATAAAAAAATCTTAGGCCTAATTCCTTTGCGTAACTTAGTTGTTGTTTGTTTATGTCAGTTGTGCATTGTACGAAGTTCATGGGTTTGTGTTAGTGTAGACATACTAACAATTAATATTATTACAATTCCATAGGCCTAATTATCATAGAACAAATTATTTGCATAAATTATAATATTTGTAATAAATTTTGAATTTAATTAATTAAGAGTTTACATAATATCTTGACCACTGTTTTTCGTTTTCTTTTACTTGTAAAATGTGCAGCCTCAAAAACCTTCTTGTAATTTTGGTTTTGTTTACCTTAAGTTTTTTAGGATTTAGAAGTAACTAGCTGACCCGGCAATGCTTTGCTATTGCTTAATTTGAAACTTTGAAAGCCTGTAATTCGTATCCCTGAGGGCCGATGTAAATTATAATGGGGTTCTGCTCATTGCTTGATTTACCTAACCTAAAATTATATTCATTTTTTGATCCAAATCAGTTGTTGATCAAAATCAGCTGTTGATCAAAATGAGCTGTTTTAAGCTTGTCATACGAACAGCTGTTTTTTGTGCCCCTGATAAAATCAAAAGAAATCTTTCTTCTTCTTCCTTAAGATTGACCTTCCATAAGATTAACATTGAAACTTTGAGGGCCACTGGGGCGTAGCCCTAATGTCCTAGGACTTCGGTAAATGGCCTAAAACCTTCCCAGGGTTAACCTGTGTTACTATGCAAAATTTCAAAGCAATCGGATGGACGGTTTGGTAACCCATAAAGGACAAACATACAAACGTACATACATTGAATTTTATATATATATAGATATTGTTTTTGTTTTTTGTGTATTTTATCCTTGCAATGTATTACATTGTCTTATTTCAATTTGTTTTGTTTGTCTTAAGTTTTGTAGCACTTAGAAGTAATATTGTTTTGATATTCGTTTTTGTGCATTTTAACCTTAAGTAATCTATTATAATGTCATATTTTAATTTATTTTTGTTTTGTTTATTTTCTTGTTAAAGTGAGATTTATTTTTTCTTTCTCAATCTAAATCATATTTGTCTCTTAATGTAACAAAAGGGATGAAAAATACAAAAATATTTTTTTTTTAGTAAATAAAAAATGTTTGATTTAACTATACAGGTATTTGTGTCACTTCGTTATTTATGAGTCACTTTATGAACTAAAAACTTAAATAAAGTAATGAATAAAGTATAGGCTACTATGTAAGACAACATTGTTCTCAATTTTCCATGTATAATTAATATCTACACTCCAATCTATCATGAAAACTGTATCCAATCTCATTGCAGGCTTTTCAGAAATGTCTTAAAACAACCAAATTTTAGTAAAAACAGGCCTAAAAGTAGAAATTCTTATGTTTTTATACTAAACAAATTTCAGGACCCCCACCCCCAGTATATTTGAACCCCCAAGGTAATAATTCACCAGCCGACACTGCAATGGCCATTTAAACACCAAAAACGAGAGTATTTTTAGTTTTTGAGATTTATACAACATTTTTTGATGTTTTGATGAAGTGTTGGGCAAACAAGGGCTGAAACACAGTCATTTGATGCCTTAAATTGAAATTAACAACAATATTTATCCTTCAAAACTAAAAAGTAAATCCGGGTAGTTTTGGGTATTTACAACAATTTGTACTGCTATTGCCTTTCTTAGTTCTTTCAATGATTTTAATGTTTTTTTAAAACTAAGATAACACGTTAAAAAAACCTTTTTATTGTTTTAATATGTGCTGAAACATTGTGTAGGGGTTTTTAACATTTCATTACAGCGTATTGTACGTAGTAAAATACAAAAAGGATTAAACTAGAACCGAATTAGTTACTGTAGTCGGCTTTTATTTATAGTAAAAAGTTTCAAATACTTTAACAATCTCACAAAGACCTGTCTTTTTCAATTAAAGAGTTGAAAATTTATTTATTAGTAACTTATATGCGATAGTTTAACAAATTAAATAGAGTATACAGAGAATCAATTAAGATAGGTACCGTATTAATAACTCAATGCTCAAGCTCAAGAGCCGTCACATAACAAAGATCAAGATACTTACTTTCATTTTCACACAACATTTGTAGAGTGCTCTTGACTGCACTGATGCTTGTGTTGTAGTTGACAGAATCTGGCATAGTGTAAAGCGGAGGCAAGTCATCATCAGAATTACCTCCAACCTGTGAGCAAATAGCACAAAAACATAATTTGAGAAAGCAAGAGAAAACCAGCACTATAGCCTAGGCTCCCTGTACAACAGATTTTCAGACTGCAACCGTCAGTTTTGTTTAAAGTGTTTGGAAATTTTAGGCATATAAATTGTGAGACATTTTGTTATGTTTTTTCTTTATCTTCTTAATTTAGTTTAATAGATAAATAGATATTTCAATAATATGTGATGGGATTACCCAAAACTGTAAGTAGGCCTAGGCCTAATTTCTATATATAACCTAAATATAGTAAGGACACTATGAAAGAACTTAACTTCATATAGGCTAGTAAATAAATCAGTATTTAATAGTGATTATAGATCCAAATGTTCAAAATGTTAATACATACAATAATTTGGTTTTTAAAATAATACAAATGTTTTAGTTGATTTGCCTCAGGCAACTCTAATATCTACGAGGTGTGAAATTCTTGGGACTCAGACAAACTTGAAGTCATATTTGAATATTAGTTTAATCATTAATTAAGTTTCATTAGAAACAGGCAAAGAATTATTAGTTGAATCTTATAAGTTCAAAATTTAGAATCAGTTAGTCCAATTGAAATGATTAAAATGTTTCTTTCAATAATTATGATAAACAAATGGCATAGTTCATAAAATAGTTCAAATCTTGATGGTACATAAAAAGATCTCACCAAAGTCCAAAAATGTTTTGATCCATGATTTCTTCCTTCAGTGTTGAAACCTCAACATTATTTCAAAATTCCTTAATATAGTGACACTTTTGATGGCTCTTGATATTTTATGGCGATAAGGCAGGAACGCTTTCAATTTAACTGTTCATCCATACATTTAAAAATTTTGTAAACCATTACAGTTCCCTCCATCTTGAAAATCATTGTTGCTAGTTTTGGGGTTCACATTACTTTAACAAAACTTTCCAGCTGTTTTTATTTTTTATTATAATAATTATTATTTTTGATACACAACACAATTCTCCACTACACACTTGATACCATTTATTTATTTTCCAAAGAAGTGTTGAAATTTTTAGTACATTATGTATTTTATTAATTGTATTATGAATTATTGCAACTGTTATTTACTGACTATTATACAAGTAATATTTACAGTCAAATAAGAGGCTTTTTATTAAATACTCAATTTATGATTGTGCTTGAGAGACACATGTATGGGACAACTGTTCAACACAAAAATATGACAAATTAATGTGAATAATGTTATGAAATCTTACAATTTTAAACCGACTGTGAGAGAAAAATATCAAAGGTAAAGGATCCTGGCAAAATTAGAAAAGAACAACGAAAAATAAGATTCATGAATAGCCTAGAAGTAACCTCAAAATTTGTTTTGGACAGAAATCGTTTCAAAGAAAACTAAGTAACTTCGGGATTTTTAGAATATTAAATTATTATATTAACAGTAAACCCTTATATTATAACTAATTAAAGCAAAATTACACTAAACTCACCTTTTTCAAAACAAATAAATATTAGACAACCAAAATTAACTTATAACCTTAAAGTATGTAGTAGTAGCATAGATCATGAATAATAAATAGATCTTGCATCCATACGGGGGCTGTGTGCCGGAAAAAAGGTGTTCGTGAAAATAGTACATGATCGCGCCGCGAGATAGCGCTAGGGAGAAAGCATTGTAAGCATTGGTGTTTCCAACCAGCTTCCTTCGTTTCCCCAATAGATAGCGCCAAAAAAGTCGAATTTCCAGTGGAACAAAATATTGCATTGGATCGGAGTTCTATTAGGTTATCCAAATACAATGGTAGTAGGTAAGAACATTTTCACGTGTCTTGATGTGTAAATTAATTTATGTTTAGTATAAGTAGTCATAGAAATTAATTTAAAAGCTACTATTAATTATTATTAATTAATAAACCAAAGTGTTATTTTTATAGGTAAACCAAAGTGTTAGCAATTTGAAAAAATGTTTTAACATAACCCGTTGCGTTTCGTTTTAGAAAAGAAACAGTGTCATTTTGTGCCCGATCGACGTTGGCAAATAACAAAAGACATAACGGGACTTGATTCGATCCAGCATTGACGAACGCGAACGATTACTAGCTGGCCCGATCCAACTTTGCACGGAGAGACAAATCAAACTTAAATATGGGGTTTTTTAGTAACTTTGACACCCCCAAACCCCCTAAAATTTCAAATTTTTTGAAAACCTTTCTTAGCGCTCGCAAACCTTTTGAAATTTGTCATTAAAAAAGTAAACTTTTTTGCCTCTTGTAATTTTTTTGTAAAGCTAGCGGTTTTTCAGATATGTGACATTAAAAATTATAAACAGCCGCCATTTTGAAAATATTTAACATAATGTTGTAATTTTTCGTACAGTGATAAAAGTTTACGGAAAAAATATGTATACAAAGTTTAAGCTCAATATGTTTGCTACTTCCAAAAATATTAAGTATTTTGTAAAAATCACATACAGACTGACAGACAGCAAACGAATAGAGATAGGACACATGTTGTATTACATTATTTGCTTGTTTTTAGCAGACAAATACGCCCGTGAAGTTTCGGGCAGTCGAAGCTAGACACCCTGTATATAGATAAAAGTGGATATTTTCTTATCAAGAATGATTTAAACTATTTTAATGTTGGATATATCTTTAAACAGTTGTAAAAACATAAAATGCACCAAGCTAAGGACAATAAAAGTATATTTTATAAAATTATGGTCTACGTGAAGAGATAGATGTGCCTTTCTAAAACAGAAGCTGAAACAAAACTATAAATGGCAATTTTCCATTGTAGTCTGGAGGCTATGAAAAAACCCAAGCATATATTCACTTCTCATCTAGTCTTTTTCGTGTGAAGACGTATATCTAAACTTCTTAAAATATTTTCAAGTGTTTTAAACCAAAGTGAACACATAGTTCTATTCACTTGAATGATACCGTATGTTGTTTAAACATTAATTTGCAGTCGTGCCCTTCTTACGCCACAATAAAGTTTTGTTCTAACATTTACCTTCAAAGTTAGGGATACTTCCCTGCCCCTCCTAGTTCTTATTTGATTTATTCATGAACATTTTAGAAATGATTTCTTGTTTGTACATGTAAATTTTTTTATGTGTACAGTAGAACCCCTCTTAACCGGCCTCGGATCAATCGGTCCTCGGATTAACCGGCCTATTTCAAGGAACAACAAAATCAAATATATTAACTGGCCGAAGTCTCAAACATCGATTATTTTACGGACATTTCGGGATGACGCAATGTTATTTGTGCTACTGTATGTGTTAATGTTGTAGCAGGGAAAAGGGGGAAGGAGGAGCGTAACAAAGGAAGCCGCCTTGTCGATTGATTCTTGCCGCGAAAGCAAGAGGGGGGATCAAATCTTGCTTCCCACGGCAACTGTATTATTTTTTCTTGGAATCAATTAACCAAGCGGCATCCTTTGTTTCTCTTTCTTCGTCTGTTTATTTGTCGGAACCTTTACTGAATTTCGTGAGAGCAAAAGTGCTTGAAAACGGAAGGGGAGAAAAGGAGGCGAGGGAAGGGGAGTGGAATGGGGGAGGAGGAAGTGTACTGTACATTTTTCATGTTTACATGTAATTTGTTAGTGTTTGTTTGTGTGTGTATGTACAGTACATACAATAAAATCAGTTGCAATAACGTCTTATTTCCTTTATTATTTATGAAATATGTATTGTAGGTTATTTTTGAACTAAAATCTTTTTTTTACGGGAACCTCGGATCAACCGGCCAAACTCGTAACCGGCCAGGGTCTCGGTCCCGACCTGACCGGTTAAGAGGGGTTCTACTGTATGTGTAAATCTTTTATAATCAGTTGTCACGCTTTATTGAATCTCATTTTTGCAACCCACAATTCATTAGAGGAATACCATTACAGTCGTTTGAACACCTATTGTTTTGAAAGTCAATTGGGTCTCATAGGATAGAATAATAACGATTAAGAAATGATGTCACGTACGACTTTTAGGTAGAGGATTGGTTATGGAATTTGAGAGAGAAATGGCAAATTTTACCATTGCAAGAACAATGGCCGACACAGTTTCCTCTCGAACATAGGTTACACTGGCGTCGTCGTGAGTTAAACTTGTTTGGTATCTGTGATCAACTTTGGCAGTACATTTTAGCAATCATAGACGGATTATTGTCAGTGATAGATGATCTGATTCTTGTTTTACAAAATTATGTAAATCTGATTCTTGTTTTACAAAATTATGTAA
>JAGFPH010008404.1:22764-33235 GCA_018207615.1 Philaenus spumarius
TTATAACTGCAAGTAACTAAAATATCACATTAGGAACTGAATAACCAGTTAAAAATAAAAATTAATAAATTTGCAATCTCAAAAATTTCCAAATTTCTTTTAACTTGTAAAACTTTTTATCGCAGTCATTTCGTAGTTTTTGAGAATACTCTTGATCTTTCTAGCCTCGAACTTAAAAATCAACTCGCGTTCAAACCTTTTTAATCCTACACCCTTATTAAAAAAAAATACGAGTGTGGCGGAGAAAGTGGGTCGGCACGCAGAAGTTTCCCCTATTATTTCTTGTGATGAACAATTCAATCAGTGTATATATATACATAGTCTACTTATTCAACCTTTGCTAGCAGTAAAAACAAATACTCACAACAAATTTTAAATAAAACTGAACATATCGTGCAAAATAATCTGGTCAAAAAACATTGTTTACCTTTATGAAATTTTTAATGTCGCGTAACATTTTTGAAAAATGACTGTCACCCTGTTCGAAATTAATAGGGATCTGATGTGTCGCTTCGATGTTCTCTTGAGCAGTCAGTCTGTAACCAGTTGGCGGTGGACCTGCAAATGGTAAAACATTATCAGATCATGCACTCTCTATTACTACTTTAGAAACAAAAGTATATAAAGTGATTTAGCTGGTACAATCTACGTGAAAGCAACACAGTAGGTGAATCACTATTTCTTATTTACTGTGAAACTAGGGCTTTTAGTAAGATTTTGTCCAAGGAGTCTGCTATAACTATATCTATTACATATTTCTACTGATTGGTCTTAATCATTTTATTAAATTAAGTATGACTTCCAAAATCCAATTCAGCTTTCCCCACAAAATATGTATTTTTAATTCCATTTTTACAAAATAAAAGATGTGTATTTAAAAAATAAAATTTATACGGAAAGAAAAAGCTTTTGATTTTGTATTAAGCTCGTTTTATTTCATACTTTTCCTATTTGTTTTGTTTTATTAATAGACCTATCTTAACCCTAGAACCGGCAATGTTAACGAAAATGGATTTTTTGGCGTGTGCAAGCATTTATTCAAAAATTCGCCAAAAATAGTAAATTAACCCCAATCCAAAAGTGTTCCATAGCTTTTTTGTAGAGAAAGGTTCAAAGAATTTGTATATGCCAGTAAAAAAATTATAGATGTAAAATTTAGAAAGTTATTAGCTCAAGAAACAAAAAATGTTCAGTTACGAAAAATAAAAATTCAACTTTAAGTCTCATAAAAAGTAGTAAACATTTTTTGTAATTTTTTCCATAAATGTAAAAAAGTTTCGTAATTTAGTTCTAAATAGAACTGTATAAAAACATTTAACATTTTCAAATTTCTTATTTTGAAAACACGAGATTTTATGTTCTTACTACAAGTCTGCTATCAAAAGTATGCCAAGTTAGAAACGTAATTTACTAATATATGCTGTGCCCAAAAATAAAATATTATTATAACAAAGTGTACAGAATAAATCAAAGAACTGAACTGTATACTTGTAAATTATCTTTTCATAAAAGTGTTCGACTTAGAAGTATTTGAATAACAAAAGTTAGAAAAATATAGTAAACTCTCGTCTGTACAAGTTGCGCGCGCATTCTCGTATGTCTCCCTATGCTATAAAAGTCCGTTACGCTACAGATTTGAACGTTATGTGAGACCGTATTAGCAGTCACTTTCCCACGGTCCTACACAATAAACTGTTCAAATATAGCAAATTTGGTTTACAGGGGAAGTTAGCTTGAAGAATTATCTTTACAAAGATACCAAAATATCTATAAAAAACTATTGAGGTCATAAAGATCTCACGTGAAATAAATAACGCTGTTTATTGGTTGGAAAACTGACCAATTGCAAGGGTCTACAAAACCCCTTCTTACGTCAATACTATTGGTCCGATTTTTGATTTGATGAAAGTTTTGGATAGGGGAAATTGTGATGAATCCATCGGTACATAGGTTTAACTAAGACAACCTACTGGGCGGGTTTTAGAGATTGACAAAAGTTGAGTAATTTCGTTATGTTTTGTATGAATTTCCGGGCGCCGATTGATTTGTAGAAAACTAATAAACTGCAACGATGATTACGTATGTAAATATACGATTTAGAAAGAAATTGTAAATACAAAAAATAAAGTTTGAAACACTACCTTTCCAATGGTGTTTGTTTTTTTGAGATTGGAAGATTTTTAGTGGGTCAAATATTCAATACAATCACGCGTTACAAATGTGCTGTCATGATCGCACGTTTCGTGCGATCTGCCGGTTCTAGGGTTAAATAATTGGTTTTCTGTAAGTCCGTGGTTGTTGCAATAGGCTACCTGCCCTTGACCACCTATCTGCCTCTCTGTGCACTTTACGGTGAAGTTAAAATAAATCATAATAATTTATTGTGCTATAACGTATATCGTTTTTTGTCTTGTACCATAGGTTTTAGCGTTGCCAGTATTAACTAAAATGGACAGTACTTCAAATTAATTGTTTCCAGAGGCCTGTTTTATACAAATGTAAAATAGCGGAGGGAAATTTCAATTTAAAGGTGATGTAATCAGGAAGTTGATTTTTTCTATACATTCAAATTAGTCGAAATAAAAAATCTCAGCAAAATCGGGCTGCGGCATCGAGAGAAAAGTGCAATTACGAGTATATTGCTACACTATTTTTTAAATATCTCCAGCTCTATTGGCCATAGACAAATTTAAAAAAAGAAAATTCTCACAATTGAATAAACATTAACACTTTGAACCCTGAACCCGAGTATAGGTCCGGGAGTATACCTCGGGCCTCTCTATTTAATTCTACAGCTCAGCTCAGTCGGCATATATTCGGGTTCAGGCATTCTCGTTGTGTTTATTAGTTCGTATGTCTTTGACCTTTGGAATTTTTATACCACTGGCCAACAAAAATACCATATAAATATCAGATGGTAACGACAAGCGCGTCTGATCAGCTGAATGCATTCTGCAATCGACGTTTGTCCGCTTAGCGATGTAACTCGATGCGTGTTGTCATTAGTTCTGATTGTGTTTTCATTTATCAGTGGTTTATTATTGATCCAAAGTTTATAATTCATAAGTGTTTTATTAGTGTTTGTAATTATAAAGTGTAAATAATAAAATAGGCCATTTAAAAACAAAAAATAAAAGGTATAAATTATTATATTATATTTTTAAATATGAATTAAATGAAAAGCAAACCATTACTCACCAGGATTAACAAATGTATGGTAAACACGGTTTACTCCAGTCTTGATACTGAATTCAGAAATGGCAATCTCAGCTGGCAGGTAAGTTTGGCTGCTTGTCATGCAGTAGTAATTCACATGTATTATATAAAAAAATTTGTTTTCTAAAGCTGTTTTTGTGCTCAAGTTCTGCACATCCCTTTCGATTGTGTTCGTCATATACATTCGCTGTTCCTCCTCCTCGCGAATTTTTGTATCTACTTCTGCAAAGCTGATACCTGTAGAAGTGTATTTGGTAGAAGCATCCCCTCTTTGTTCTGCTTTCCAGGCCTTAGCCATTTCCTCATATCGTTTCTTTTCACTAGATGAAATTTCCTAAAATTAATAAACATTATCAACTAAACAGTTTACACGACAAATTCATAAAACGTAAAGGACTTTGATCTCACAGCTGATCCCAAGAAACACAGAGTTATAGTTGCAATACTAGATCGCACACGCGGTACGATATAGTAAGGCAAAGACCATATGACTTTAGCACGCCGTTTGTTCATTAATTCACTTCTGAAAAACCAAACATGTTGGTTGTGGTTTGCGAGGTTGCGTTTGAGCATATTTAAAGTTAAAAGTAAATGGCTTGCGTAATTGAAACAGTTCAGTATTTACATTATAAATTATTAAGAAACAAATCCCAACTTACACAAAAACAGAACGCCAACGCGATCTATCCGCGGAAGTTTTCAACTCAATTTTAACATTGTAGACATAGGGATATCGTACAGTCCCATCAGAAGGAAATTAATAATAAATACACAAAGGAGAACCGATAAAAGAAAACATGGCCTATTGAAACTTTAATACTTGACTATTGATCACAAAAAGCCCGAAACATAAGCCAAAGCCGTTAAATAAATAAAGAGATAAGTTGACATACATGGTACCGGTGACGAAAAATTCCATTACAACACGACCGATTTAGCACAAATAAGACGTAAAAGCGAATTATCCCAAAATATCGAGATATACTGGGAGATGCAGAATTAAATTATCTTTCGAATGGTCACCTCATAATTTTAATAAAGGTTCGTTTAGTTAAATACGAAGCTTTAAAGGTGATAAATCCAGGGAAATTTACCAACTCAGTCTACAGACAAGGCCAAGCCATGCCTTCAGCACGCTCCCTGATAGGTCGGCGCCATTACAGACCACGATCTTCAAAAATACCTTATAGCAAACACTTTTTCCAAATTAATAATTCAGGCACAAATAAAGAGTTTGTTTCTTGAAAATTAGTTTAAATTAAATAGAACATGTAAATTAGGATAATAAGTATCATATCATAAAATCATTTTCAATCACCAAAAATTGTACCCATTTAAGCCTATATAAATAATCGGTAATAATGATTTTGGTAATGAGATTAAATGTGAACCCCGGTTTGTAAACCTCTGAAAAGACGCTATATTCAGTTAAAAGTGCTTACTTTTTTTAAGCCTAACTTGCATCATGTTCAATCTCGTATATATATGTATATTTTCTTCTTTTTGAAAATTTTTATGCTAGTTTATATATTTATAAATAATAATTATTTATTTGTTTTTGTCCATTTTTTTTCTCTTTGCTCATATTTATGTATCTAGTTACATAAAAAAAAATATTTTTATTTATTTATTTCTTTTTAATTATTATTTTGTATTATTTTTATTTTAGTATTACTATTATTATTTTTCATATCAATATTCAATATCAATGTCAATTTAAGTAACATAACATATTGCATTCTCAATCTTAATCATACATTAAGAGGGCGCTACTCTGTACGCCATATTGAATCTGATTCCCATAAGAGCAATGCTACAGAATTTTTTTTCTGTTAATTCGTGGAATAAATTTAAAAATTTGTTTTCATTTTGAAGTACTGTCATATGTTGATTGCCGAATACATTTTCAATAACCGTGTTATTGTTTTCATAAACATATGATATAAATAGTAAAAAATAGTAAACTTTATTAATTTTTTACTCAGTTGCAAAAAGAGATATTGCAACTTACAATCAACACCCACAATCTATTTTACTTTAAGAAAAAAAATACAGCTTTCATTTTTTAACAAAAACAACACAAACATATGCTTTATAGTGAAGGTATGTTTTGGTTATTTTACATTGAAATTGGTACCCAACTTCGCTGTTTTAAATGTAGAGAGCCGAGCCTTAATGTAATAATTGTAACATTTGTCTCTATTTAAAATCCCTTGTACGCCATTGGCTGTTTAGAAACTAATACACGCCCGCTCTTGTAGAGGGGTATAAATATGTACCATAGACTTAGAAATAATTAGTTATAAACTGTCAGTTGTAGCTTTGTATCACTGAGGATGACGACTTTGTCGTTGAAACGCGTTTGATAATTAAACCTATGTGAGTGTTATTTTTATTTTTTAAATGTAAAAATTAGTTGTTTTATTTATAAATATATACAGGTGTCACAAAAAAAACCTTATCATGCTATAATACAGGATCGGATTCTATGCATTATAATAACTGAAAATATTCAGAAACATTTTTGGATTTCGGGTTAGTTTATTTTAGTTTTTTGTTAGCTTTTTTTAGAACAGTTAAAATAGCAACAACAGTAACTATGCCCATTTGTAGTAGGCCTAATGTATTTTCATCAGCTATTTTTTATTTATTGGAGACGGTTGCCAAATGATGTAGTTACAATTATTACTTAATATTTTAACCATTGTTATTCATGATAGTAAAAATCAATGTCCGAATTCGAAAAAAATTACTGAACATTTTAAAATTTATTTTAATGTATTGAAATTCGATACTTCATAGAGCATTAAGGTGTTTGTGACCCTTTGTAGGGTAGACATTTTGTAGGGTAGGCCTACTTATGTCAATTTTGTGTAAGTCGAAATCCTTATGAAGTTTTAGTAGTAAAACATTTACTAAATGAGTAGTAAACAAAAAATGTAATATTTCATATTTAAAAATATTGAAGGTGCAAGTTGGCAAGTTTACTTGAACCTATCAAAAATCTAAACATCCAATTTAAAAAAAAAATGGTTAACACTTTATACTGGAAATAAGCGAACCACGAGCTGACAAATTTAATCTTTTGCACATGTGTTAAATTATGAGGAGAATGCTTGGAATCCACAAATAAAGAGAACAGGAAGGCAGGAAGTATTTCCTGAGATACCCTTCCTGTTACATCATCCCATTTACTTTCCCCACAAAAATTTCGTTTGTGTATTTACTCAAATACAATGTTAAAAGAATACAAAACCTAAAACTTTAAATACAGTATGATTAAAGCAAGATAGTATTATGGTGTCATTGTAGTGAACCTACGGAACAGCCAGGATCACACCAAATCAATGTCAAAAAAGCTCAAAATGTATTCATTACAGGAATTACCTTCCTCCTGACTAAACAAAGGGTCGTACAGAAAATAGTTTAAAATAAAAAAGTTAATTCCATTAATTATCAACAACTTTCTCGCAAAAAGTTTTCTTTTTGCCTAAAAATATAAAAAATTCTCACTTTGACCAATTTTGTTGTCATCACTTTTATTTTATAAAAAAACTTAGTAAAATTTTGCAACACAGTTATAACATTTTATAATTTTTTTATGAAACAAAACCTTATTTATAGATATTTGTCCAGTTTTCTCTAAAATGTGAAATATTTTTTAATATAAATTGTAACATTTTGGTACAACTGGAGGGCAAGTAAAATGATAATAATTCAAAGGTATAAAGAAGTCCTGGCTTAGATAATAAAAGAACAATGAACTGTAAGATTCGTAGGCATAGCCTAGAAAGTTAATGTAGACCTAACCTAGAAATTCAAAAGAATTCATGTAAATAAGAGTTGGAGCATTTCGGCATTTTAAAATAATAATTAAATTCACAAATTGTAACCAACTAAAGCTAAATTTAAGCTAAACTTACCTTTTCCAAAATAAAATTAATACAACCAAGTTTAATTCACAAGCCTAAAGTAGCGATTGTTAGAACATTTTCATTGTCCTAACGATGTAAATTCAATCATGTTTTGTGTAAATAAAATAATATTAAGAATTGTTATAAAAGCATTGTGTATAAATTAAGTAAGTAACAAGTGTTAGAAAATTAAAAGAATGTAGCATAACCAAGGACAAAGTGTAGACGCGGTGGTGTTTTGGTATTTAAACCATGTGAAATAAACTTTGACTATGCAAGGCTAAATAGTGGACACATTAAAAGCGCAGGTGAAATCGATCGAGTTAACCTTTTGCACTCTATTTATTTGGCACTTGGCTGCTCCACCAGCTCCAATTAAAATATTACTGTTTGCAGAATTATTTTTGTAAATTCGCAAAAAAATTCCTAGAAATAGTAAACATAAGTTATTATATATCATTTTGTTCGGAATAAAACAGAGAATAAGGAAAAAATGGTTGAAAGATTAAATAAAAAATGTTTCATTGAGTAGGCCTATTTTGAATAAAATCGGTAAAAAAAATCAATTGGTTATTTTGTTTTGTATTGAAATTAAAAATAAGAATAATAGAGTTTAGAGCCTTTAAAATACTTTATTACACTAAATGTGACCATAATAAATAATTTTTAAAATATTCTTGAGGTTTAACAACATTTTTTTATTGAGTAGGCCTATTTTGAATATATTAGGTAAAACAAATTTTAAAAAATATGTTTTTTTATGAATTTAAAAGTAGTAATAAAAATTATTAGAGCTTTAAAAATAGTTTTTACAGTAAATATGACTGTTTAAGGTGTCAATTGTATTTATATTTATTCAAAAAATTATTTTAACAATAAAATTTTTGCGAAATAATGGTACATAACCACGTTAACGTATAGTTTAAACAGTTGCCATTTCTCAACACAAAATAAAACAAAAACAAGATCTTTACATTATTTACATTAACAAAATTTACACAAAACTGCAAAATAATAACGTACAGTAAAAATAAATACCACTTGAAAAGCGTAAACAAAAGTTACAAGGCGCAAGATAAAAGAAGATGCTATTTGTATTTCTTGATCATGACTGGCAAACAGCTGTTCAACTTCAGAGAGATATAAAATATATTCCACAGCCAATATAATCTGTCACTGGTTTCTAAACTGTTTTAACAACATTGAAGTCTCATTAGACCGAAAACCACAGATTCTACACTTGTTTAGAACATAGAAATCATATTAAAACGTGTGTCGGAATGAGTCCGACAGTGGAGCGCAACGGCAAATTAGCGATGTCGGACTGAGTTCGCCTATGGAGCGCAAAAGGTTAATTTGATGTCGACGAAGTATAATGATATGAATTATTGAAATGGACATTCCCGATTTTAAAAAGAAACAATAATAAGTGATTCGAAATTAAATATATAAATAGACAGTTAAAATATGTAGATATGCAGTTTATGAACAGTAAAAAAAATATTATTGGAAAATAAATGTGAACGTAATCCAAAAGGTGTGCCATTGTGAACAAAATATTCAACACGGTGATGTTGATGGCCGTGACGATTGTCGAGCGCCATGTTTGGAATTTTAATAAAGCTTTTTAAGCACTTTTAATCTGGTACCCACTAAGTAAGGAAGTATTGATCATTTTGTAAGACATTTTATAAAAGAAAACGGAAAATCAGTAAATGTGTTGGACTTGTAGTAATAATCAGTGAAAGAGGAAAACAATTTTCATAAATAAAACATAGGAACAGTGGTAAAATCTTTTAATAATAAGCACCAACTTTAAGGTAATATCTTGCCATTTCATAATAAGCCATTTGGACATTTTTTTTCTCTGTAAGTTGTAATTTCATAGTTTGTAAAAGTAAATAATCTCATTTGTAATATAAATTAAAGTATACATTTAAGTGATTGCCTATTAAGAAAGCCAAGGACTCTTAAACTCGAGAAAGAGAATAATTTTATCTGATTTGAAATAACTTATATGTAAATACCTAATACTTGTATAGTAAATTCATGATTAGCCTAAATATTGAGTTGTGTAAAATCAAATTTGTTAATTATTTATAATATTAGCTGTGGCAGTTTTTCAGTTTCAAAGGAAATTATCATCATTCTAAATTTGGCACCTACAACAGAATTTAAAAAAGAGTTGGGCCTATTTAAAAAAGAAATAATAATAAATATTTCTTAATAATTTTGACGCCGCAACGTGTGGCATTTCTATCAATAAAAAATAATTCTTTATAAAAGGTTATAATCAAATAGGTAAAGTTATAAGAATGTGAGCACTGTCTATTTCCTTAGTTAAATGTTACTTGTGAACCTATTTTTTTGTGGAATTGGTTGTACCGCCAAGGCAGGTTTAAGCAAAGGAGAAGTAGACGGGATGACTCGCCCATTACGCCAAACGCACTCCTAGTTTGCTTGAACTGTATATATTTGTATGGGCGATTGTATTCTTAAAGGGGAAATAAAAATTCATTCATTCATTATATATCTTGAAATATAGGCTAAATTACTTTGTTTACAACGGTGACAAGGTTTGAGTTGCCCTAGTTGCAGACAATTAAAAATGTACAACCTGAAAATAACCAACACCAGTGATAAATGCACAAAACACTTGAAACAAAACAATTCACTGATTATTAGTTTAGGCCTATAAGTATGAGTCATGTGAGTTTACTCACATAAAGGCTGATTACATACTTTTTAAAATAGCAAGAGTCATGCAACATAGGGAACAAAAGAATTTGTTGTTATGCTTGCACATGAGTCATGCGTGTTATCCTCAAGATGAAATTACAATTTCATACTGTATACTTACTATTCATACTGACAGACTATTCATGCTTAATAGAGACACATAAAAGGAATCTTTTTGAAAAAAGAACGAGGACTTAAGAACCAAATTGAAAATGTGTACAAGCTCTTAGGCAATGTAAATTTTACATGTACTAAAATTTGGTATGAAAATCGGATAAGTAATTATATAAAGTAGGTCTCAATAAAGCTAACAAGCCGACCAAACAACTTTTATTCTAATACTTTCTTTAGTTATTAACCTTTTGCACTCTATTTGACACTTGGCTGCTCCATCAGATCCAATTAAAATATTACTTTTTGAAGAAGAATTTTTAAATTCGCCAAAACATTACTATAAATAGTAAACAATAACTTATTATATATCATTTTGTTTGGAATAAATCAGAGAATAAGGAAAAAATTTTGAAAGATTGAATAAAAAATTTTCATTGAGTAGGCCTATTTTGAATATAATCGGTCAGAAAAAGCAATTCATTATTTTG
>JAGFPH010008404.1:33644-55824 GCA_018207615.1 Philaenus spumarius
ATTAGGTAGGCCTATTAATAAATAACAACTGCTCACAAACACAAGCTCCTCGAAACCCTGCCACACAGTGAAATCATAGGCCTACCTTCCAACTTGGTGATGCAGCTTCTGCTACATCTTTCAATCCACCATGGAATGTATGCCCCATCATTTCCGCCTCTTTTAGGTAGGCCTATTAATAAATAACAACTGCTCACAAACACAAGCTCCTTGAAACCCTACCACACAGTGAAATCATACCTTCCAACTTGGTGATGCAGCTTCTGCTACATCTTTCAATCCACCATGGAACGTACGCCCCATTAATTCTGCTTCTTCTTTATAATCAAGCATATAAAAGTAAAACGCATTTCTAGGAGCTGTCTTCTTTTTAGGACCCATGAGTAAATGTTATTTAACAACACCTGGAAAGAAATATTGAACATTAACACAATAGTTTTTCATAAACAACTTTGGGTTTGTAGGTTTCTCGATATCATTTGAGAGTTCTTATATTTTTAAATTACAAAATTTTGTAACTACTTAGCCTATTGATGATCCGCCACTAGGCATCTATAGACATAATTTATTAGCACAATACATTCTATTACAATAATGCATTACATTTTTTTATATGAAAATGTCAGAACAGGTGCCTTGACAGAATATTTTAATAAAAAAATAGTAGGGCCTACAGCTAAATGGGGCAAAATCGGTAAACATGATTTTGATGTTTTTGGCCGCCATTTTTAATCGGTTAAAGATATGGATGTGAAAATTTCACCGTTATTTTTCTCTTGAAATTCTACATTGAAGTGATGTAGGCCCTATCACATGACCACCTTCTAATTTAAAAAAATGAAGTTCATTCCAAGATGGCGGACAAAAATTTCAAACTCGCCAAAAAGTAGTTCTTTTATGGTTGTGAATAACTGCTTTTATTTCGATCTCATAAGACTCGTAAATTTTGAGTTATTAAGGCGTACCCAGTAATTTTTGACACCTTGTATATAATTACTAGTTGAGAAAATTTTATAATCTGTAGGTAGGCATATTTTATCAATATTTAATTTTATTCTGTTTTGATGAAATCATGATTCCAGTTCATCCAAAGTTGTTTCTAAGTAGTCAAAAATATGTTGTTTACAGCATCCCCATCACTTAAGACTCCAGCCAGTGAAATATAAGTTGACATTTGAACAAGCTTTTAAACAAAATTAAACTAAGTCTCAAGTTTTCAGAAGATGACTTTAAAACTTAAAATCTTTTTAAGATTTTTATCAGTTATAGGCCTAGAAGTCCTGGATTTAATTCTTGTTTTCTTAACAGAGCTGAAAATTCTTTTTAACTATTTATTTATTCAATATTGTTTTTTTATTTATTTTATATTTCAAGCCTTTGAGATTATTATTATTATAAATATATTTACTGTATTTATCTATAGCCCAGTCGGTTTAGGTTCAACTACCAGTAATTTGTAATACGGCTGATTTTTTTTTATAAGTACCTTAAAGTATGTAGATTAATATAAAAAAAAAGTTTTTACCGGTCTATCGATTTCCCAAAGTCGAAAAACAAAATCGAAAAACATTTTTTTTTTATATAGCCTATTCCTTAATATTTTGAGCTGGGATAAAGAAAGATAAAGAAAAATAAAAAATACCACTGTGTAGGGGAAGAATTTTTCAATAAAAAAGATCATATGTATTTCTTTCCTCCGAGCAATAGTTTGTCTGGAAAAATTTGATAATGCAGGTATGTATTTTGCAGCAGGGGAAATCACTAAAAGTTGAAATCTCATTCATATATGAAGCATTGGCTCATTCTAAATTGGCTGAATTTTAATGTATCGAATTGAAACTTGACACAGGAGTTCAAATATACATTTTAAACATTTATGCTGAGTCTCGGCTTGTTATCTTGAAAATGACCCGATCTAAAGCCACTTTACTTATCAATGGGTTTCTCGATTTTGGAAAACCTACAACATTAAAGATGCTATTTTTAATGTTGCCAACGCATGGGCTGACCTTACCGTGTCAAACCTGAAAAATGGATGGAATAAGCTTTGACCTGAACCTGAAGACTCTACTGACAATCCTACTGATACGGTTACTGATGAAAAAATTGTGCAACTTTGCAATAACGACTAGACAATGAAACTTTAACTCCAGAAGAAGTAACAGCTTGGTTGGAAATGTGATAAACTGGATGGAGGCTTTAAAATTTTGAGCCATGATGAAATAATATCTAAAGTTCTGCAGACCAATGACAAAGTTGATAACGGCGATGAAGAATCGGAATTTGACGAACGACCGTCCACTAGTCACTCCGAAGCCGAAGAAATGTTAACTCAGTGCATCGACTGGTTTGAGAACCAAGAGGAAGCGAGCGAATGCTACACAGATTCTTTTTCTTAGAAAAATAAGGAACATTGCCGCGCAAAAAGCTCGAGCTTCAAAGAAGATTAAGGATTTGTTTTTAAATGTGAGTTTATTTAGCTGAACGAATATTGAACAAGTACAACATACAGTATGAGCAGTTCTGTATTACTCTTGTATGTATGTACAGTACTGAGTACCTATATGTATTATCCACTTGTATAGGGTTTAATTTCTTTTAAATCTACAGCAGTACAGTGCGTACTGTACACCCTATACAGGCTTACTGTACAGGTTTACTATACAGTACAGTACTGTAAACAAAATTTCTGTTATCCGTCTATTCACTTAACCGTCATAGTCCCGGTCCCGAGGATGACGGTTGATCGAGGTTCTACTGTACTCTAGTCTGTTTCTTGATTGAGAGAGTCCACTAATAGTTTTAAACATATAGTCCTCACTGATGTTTGGTCAATGTTTATTTTTAATTAACCTGTACATCAGAAAATTTGCAATTCATAGCAATTAGGACAATTTTAACGTCTAGGCTAGTTTAATATGAGCAAATAGGGTGAAAATTTACTACACGACCCTACTCCAACAGAAATGCAAGAACAAAACAACAACAAAAATAGCCTGAAGCTCTAACTTATAGTCTTTAGTCACAGTATGTTTACCTGTATTCAACATTTAACAGTAGAATGTAAAACCAGGTCGTCATCTGCAAAAACATCAGCCTAGGGTCGTATAGTAAACTTATTCCAAATAGTGCTCCAAAACATTATCTTCGTTATTAATATAATTTTGGTTTAAGACAACACAGGTCCCTGCTGATTACAGACTACAGCCTTTTTTTTTAGGAAAAAGTAGTGCTACCAATGCAAGATTGATTGTTGGGCGCAAATTTACTGTACGACCATACACCAACAGAAATGCAATATACAAAAAATAGTCTGAAGTTCTAACTTATAGCCTTTAGTCACAGTGGCTACCTGTTTCCACATTTACCATTAGAATGCAAAACAAGCTTGTCATCTGCAAAAATATCAGCCGAGGATCGTATAGTAAATTTATGCCGAATGTTAAGGCTTATGTTAAACAATACGGTATCTTTAAGTTAAAGTAATTATGAGTCAAGTTTTCTCTTAGCATGAATAAAACTCACAATAAATTTATCATAGGTCACAGGCCTATTACCACTATTATTGGAATAATTCAGCCTAAAAAGTCAAAGACACCTGCCAAACAGGATTATAACGTAATAGCCTACATTACACTGTTATCTGTGATATTCTATACAATAATAATTTATATTATAGGCCCTATTGTTAAATCACCAATGCTAAAAATTAACTTATTAGCAAACAATATGGTTAGATCACAGTCTGCGTCTTTCAAAATCTAAAATGTCCTGTTAATACAGAAGGCGAATTTACAAAAAAATAAAACAGTACTTACAAGCTAGGATGTCTACTGACAGCCTAATAATATTTGGCTGTTGTTAAAATTTATTGACCGGTATAAAAAGAAAGCAAGAAGTTCACAAATTAAAAATTCGATGCAAATAAATCAAATAAAGATGGAAAGATGAAGAAGTGTCACAAAACGTGAACTGTCCGACCGTCCCGAAGCGATGTGCTCGAATCCCTGAATGCGTGTCAGCGTGTGCTCGACTCGCTCATGCCGTGCACTCTGCATTGGTATTATTATCTCTGACTCTGGTATTATTATCTGTGTTCAACTGCAACGTGCAAAGGCCAATGGGAATTGCGGCATTTTTTTTTTTTTTTTGCCAGAAACTGGCTGGGCACTGATTTATATCATTCGGCCCCTAGTTGTAATATTGTAAAGAAAACTAATCTCGTTTTTTTTTTTGCACGTGACTGTTTTTATAAAAAAAATTTTTTTTTAAGAATTTGCAGTGAGTTTTTAAATAAGATAATAAAAAAGGATATTAATCACAGACATATATGTTACTATAATCAAATATGTGTACATGAGCAGTGTCATTGTCTGAAGTGTGAGATTATTTACCAAAGTGGGAATTCTAAAAGGAGTTTACAAAATAAAAAATAAAAAGTCTGAGGTTTCAATGGATTTAAGGATGGGAGGTGAGGTAGCATCATCTTCTTGCCTGAGACCCGCCAGGCTTGTACCTATCCCGAAAAGGTTTGGGCCTTGGTTTGAAGAAACCCAGATAGGGATGGCACATATATGTGTGTAGTATAAATTTTGTATTGTGACTAAATATTTATATAGTTCTTTTAATTGCTACAAGAAACATATTTATTTCGTGTAGGATGTTGTAATTATTAGATTTTATTAATTCTTCTAGATTTATGTTGTTATAGGGAGGTTTATAATTTTCTGCTCTTAAAGCATTATATATATTTAACCTTAAATGTTCATTTGATGGACACTTTAAAATTAAGTGTTCTAGTGTTTCTACTTGTCCCGTGGTGCACTGCAGGCACTGAGGAGTAAAAAACGCATTTAACATGTGTAAATTTTTATTAGTGATGGCATGACCAAAACGAATCCTGAAAATATTTATTTGTTCATATCTGCTGAAGTTCGATTTAAAAAACCAAGGTTTTCGGGGTATTTCCGGGTTTATAGATTTATACCAGTATGCTTTATTCGAAATTTGTAGTTCTTTTACGAAATCTATATGATCTTGTGATCTTAATGCAGACATCAAGTCATTTTTTGGTAAAATGAGCTCTGAAATGGAGTTAGTACTGTCTAGTGCTGCATCATAAGCCAACGTATCAGCAAATTCATTTTGATTAATTCCTATATGGCTTGAGACCCATTGCAAAAAAAAAACTTTGTCCTGTTTAGAGATTTCTTTTAGAATTTTGATTACAAAGCCGTCTGCCCAAAAAGTGCAACTGGAATTGTCTATTAGCTGAATAGAAGATTTGGAGTCAGTGCATATTACGAAATCTTGGAACTGCGTACTATTTGCAAATTCAATGGCCTTATGAATTGCGGCATTGGGCATGGGCAAACGTGGGCAGTGGATACTGGATATTAAGTTTGATTAATTACCTTTGATTACATATTATAATCAAAAATTAGTTAGGAATTGTAAGAAAGTGATTCTCTTTGGCTTCTAATAATACATTCAAAATGGAAGTAGTTTCTTAATTAAATATAATTGATCAATACACACTATAAAAAGTACTAAGCATTTCTAAAGAACATTTCACCGAAAGGGATTGTTGATGAAAGCGAGTTTACGTCCGTACATACATACGTACGTACGTGAGTAGCATATAATATAACAGCTGATTTCACCCATCATCTGTAATTAGATTATACTTTGGCGTTAAATTTACAACTTCATTATACAAATCATTATAATTTCTTGTCAAGTTGATTTTTTAAAATGTGAGTTATAGAACTAATCACATAAATACAACCTTTTATCATCAATATATTCACTTTATACAAATTTAAAGAAAAAGTCTCTAAACTTCGAAAACATTCGTGCATCTTCGTATAACATAGCCAATTATTAATTTCTTCATTATAATATTAATAACTTCTAAATCATTTGATATATTACCAATATGAAATAAAAAGCTATCAAAAGATAATATTTTTATCTTTATTTAAATATATAATAACGCATATAAACATATTTTTTAACAAATAGGCCTACAGTTTTATAATTGTACACATTACCGAATTAAAAATCCATATCAGCATTGCTAGGAACGTCCATAATCAAAGGTAGGACTAAAGTCTGTTGTTTTTAAATACTGTAGTATATTTTAAATGATGTATTCATCCTGATATGTATCTAATAAGTCTGCCTGTGATTTTTCACGGGGGCTTACTAGTATTAATGTAAAACATAGGATTAAATTTTAAACTAAATTTGAAAAAGTAATAATTTTGAGAAGGAAAGATGCACTATTTTTCGAGAACTTTTTTATATTATATCAAATAAAACATCTGTGCTTAAATCAAATAAAACATCTGTGCTTGCCTGCTGCCGCCTGACCAGAGATAATGCGCCTGACCAAGTGACCAGGACCAGTTAGCTAACCTGCTCATGCCTTGCCTATCGCCTAGGCCTAGTCGCTGTCGCTAGTCCTGACTCTTGACCCCGGACGGGCCCCGACCCCAAGTCCTGCTGACCTGACAAATTGAAAAAGTTTGGGGTTTGAAGTTGAGGTTAGAGTTTTAAATAAAGTTTAAATTTACATATTCTGCAGTGTCATCTTTTTAATTTAAATTGTGTTTATTTTAAGTGCAAGCTATTTAATAAATAGGTCTGTAATTCAGTGTTAGAAAACAATAAATGTAAATTATAATTAATTATGAATCAAGCAGATGTATCTAAATTGGTCTCTAAATTGAGAATTAGAGTTAATCCAAAACCCAGAAAATTCAGAAATTCTGATGGGCCTGAAGGCAGAATAAATCGATTGAAAGAGACTGTTACAGGATTAATTAAGTATGAAAGATTAGAACTTAATTATACCCGTGCAGATGAAGTCAGAGGTTATGCTGAAAGGGTAAGATGAATAGTAGAAATACAATAGGAGTAAGACCCAAAGCAAACAGATTTAAGTTCAGAATACATCCTCGGCGTCAGTTTACTATTTGACCCTGGCCTAATATTTTTGCAGAAGACGTTTTACTGTTAAATGTTGAATACAAGTAAACATACTGTGACTAAATATTATAGGCCTGGGTTAGAACCTTTTAGGGGTTTTATATAGGTTGCCGTATAGGTTAGCCTAGGGTAGGCTAGAATAGGAAACTTGCGAGTAGTAAAATAAACGTCCTCCCCTGATATCACAGACGATGAGAGTTAAAAAAAAGTATAGCCTAGTTATATGTTGGTACCATCCTAGGTCTAGGTATCATAGGTTTATACTTTTACGAATTGAAAAAATAAGCTGTGACCGCTACATGCTAATACACCGAAATTACAGTAGCCTACTCTATAACTCCTATATTATAGCCGGTGCAAATTTACTATTCGACCCTAGGCTAACCTAAGGCGACAGAAATGCAAGAATAATAAAACAAATAGCCTAAAGGTTCTAACCTATAGTGTTTAGTCACAGTATGTTTACCTGTATGCTACATGTAACAGTAGAATGTAAAACAACGTCGTCTGCAAAAATATCAGCCTAGGGTCGAATAGTAAATTTACGCCTTCTAGCCTATTGTAGGTTTACAATGCCAACCTAACAATTGTGTAAAAGTTATGTGACATCAGTTTAGCCTACTGAGGCCTAAACTTATACTTTGTTTTTATGGAAGATAGTGGCGTTAATAACTTAAGCACATTGTAGACCTAACTGATTGAGCGAATTGTGAGTTTAAACTGTAATGTTTAGGATAGGCTTTGTTATTTTTTTGTATGATGTAATTTTATTGAATACCGTATTGTATTGTAGGCTACAGTTTTTTTTCAATAGTTTTATTGAAAGAAAAAAAGTGATACAAATTTTATGTTTAGGTTGTGTTGAAGATATTTTAAATGATATTTACATGATATGTTTGTATAGCTTTCGAATTAGAAAAAATAGCCATGGAGTCACTTGTATTACTATAGCCTAACTTTAGCATTTGCTGGGCACATTCAATAATTGCAAACAAATTTTAAGTTTAGATTTATGATATTTTTGTGCAATTTGTATAAATAAGCTTAACAACTGATTACATTCCAACTTACGCTCTAACAAATGATGCAATATATATCATTTAGTTAATACGTTTTAGTATTGTTTTGGGCCACATTGTACTTTGTTCCCTATTCTTATTTTATTTTAAAGGTTATATCGTGTATTATTATCATAATCATTTATTTAAGAATAGTAACTTAGCAGTAACACTAATTGACGAAAGTATACATCCACACTCCAGCTGGTTTTAAGGTTAGGTTGCTTTGATTTAAAAATAAAAGCATTAAAAAAAATTCCTGAAATTCTAACTTCTGTTTCCATATTGTTAAAAAATATAAGTTTCTAACATGAATTAAGTATTTTTGTATATTTCAGAAATATTAGCTGGAGCATGGATGTATACTTTCGCCCACTAATTTTTACGTACACATGTTTAATATCCCAGTAGGCCTAGTTGCCTAAATACCATAGGCCTAATCATTGTTATTCTTTATTTACATGATAGGTATCTCATATTGTTTCTTCAACTACAGGTAAATATGAATATAGGGGCTCCTAATATATTTGATAAAAAGAAGCATCGGTCTTTTATAGGCTAAACAGAATAAAGGTAGGCCTACGGTAGCGTTCTAAGATGTACCTAATATAGTTAGAGGTTTAAAGTGCATAAAAAGTTTAAATAGCATTCTTTGCAACCTTGAAAAGACTAGGTAATAATTTCTTTTTCAAATATAAAATTAATTGTATTTTTGAACAAACAACTGCCAACAATTCTCTTTCTATTTGTGCAAAACAAATTCTGTGTCATTTAAATGGAATGAATTTAATGTTTACAACTGGTTGTCATAATTTTGTTTCAAGAAATTAAACTCAACAAGCCTATAATAATGTTGTGTCATGTATTTCAGTACCTATTGAATTGATTTAAATTGTTCACATGACTATAATTTGAATTTAAATTTGTTCATAGGCCTACCTACTATTTGATATATTCTCATTTTTAAGGAAATTGTTAAAAAAAATGTAGCCTATGGTCAGGGCCGGATCTACATATTTTGCGCCTATGGGCCCCCCAAAATTGCCGCCCTCCCCACAATTAACACTAGAAGTGTTAATGCTAACGTTTTTCCTAAGTCAAGCCATTTCGGTGCGTGTGCAAGCATATTTTCAAAAATTTGCCAAATATAATAATTATTAACCACTCCAAAAGTGTTCAGTAGCTTTTTTGTAGAGAAAGGTTCAAAGAATTTATATAAGCCAGTAAAAAAATGATTGACGTAAAATTTAAGTTATTAGTTCAAGAAACAAAATATAATAAATAATAAGTAACGAAAGGAAAAAGTTCAACTTTAGGCCTACATAAAAAGTAGTAAACATTTTTTGTATTTTTTTTCGTAAATATAAACAATTTCGTAATTTAGTCCTGAATAGAAATGTATAAAAATATTTATCAATTTCAAATTTCTTATTTTGAAAACACCAGTTTAAAGACTCCCAACAAAACTAGGCCTAGTATGAATAGTAATTTAGGAATATATTCGTTGCCCAAATATGAAATATTATTATAAGAAAGTGTATAGAATAAATTAAAGAATTGAACTGTATACTTGTAAATTATTATTTCATAAAAGTATTTGACTTAGTTTTACTTGAATCACAAAATTAGATCAAACGAATTGAACTTCTTAAGGACGCATCAAATACGATGTTCTGTGTGAGAAACCGTTGGAATTGCTACTTTGGGAGCGTGAGAAAGTCGAATTTTGAATTTCAAATTTGTCAGAATTTCTCAGAACTGTACGAACAAAACTGTTAGATTAAATATAGTTTGCTTTACACCAAACGAAAGATTGAACTTTGGTCTATAAATAGATATAAAAAAAAGTCTATTGAAATAATTCGAATTATAAGAGATATCTGGAACGCAAAATGTGCTGTTTTATTGGTTGAAATCTGTTCAATTGCAAGGGTTTACAGGCAGTTCCATATCTTTGGAACTATGCAAGTGACTTTTGATTAGGTGGCAGTTTTAGAAAGTTAAAATCTTGACGAATCGTAACAATTTATCGTTACAATAAATCGAAAGTGGGATTATGTTTACATGCAACGATTTATTGCCCAACCTTCATTGACGAATATTTAACTTTTGATAGTTGTTTCTTATAAACCATACGCAATGCATTAATTTTTTTAACAACAGTGTTTCTTTCTGCCAACGGATCAAACTCCTTGTATTTTTGAACGAGCCACAAGCAGGTAAAACTCCGATATAGTTCAATAAATTCAGTCAAGAACTCTCGAGGAGTTGAGCTGCCTTGCTATCAATTGAATAAAAACAACTCAAGGTAAAAACAATACGTAAAACGGAATCAACGAACTAGTGCCACAACCTTTTCGGTGAACGGCCCAAGTTGCAAACTGAGTCAAATCGTAGCGATAAATGGGCGCTACAGTTTACACGTTCCAATTTATCGTTACGATTCGCAGACATTGATGCCGGCCAGCACCAACCATCCAATCCAATTCTAATAAATCGCTACAATGTCCTGTTTACATGCAACGATAAATTGTACCAATTCGATTATAGTCGGCAAAACGTTTACAGAAAACTAAAATTTTTAAATGATGATTACATATGTACAGTAGAACCCCTCTTAACCGGTCTGGTCGGGACCGAGACCTTGGCCGGATACGAGTTTGGCCGGTTCATACGAGGTTCCCGTAAAAAATAGATGTTTGTTCAAAAATAATAAAATCAAGAGTGATTCCCCTCTTGCTTCTGCGGCAACTGTATTTTTTCTTTGAATCAATCGACAAAGCGGCATCCTTTGTTTCTTTTTTACACCCCTCCTCCCCTGTTCCCCTGCCGCACACCTAACGTTTCGTCACCCCGCTTTATTTTCTAGGAAATGTTCGTCAAACAATCAATGTTTGAGACTTCGGCCAGTTAACATATTTGACTCTGTTGTTCCTTGGGATAGGCCGGTTAATCCGAGGACCGGTTGATCCGAGGCCGGTTAAGAGGGGTTCTACTGTAAATATAAGTTTAAAAAAAATGTAAGTACAAAAATTAAAGTTTAAATCATTTTCTTTCCAACGGGGTTTGTTTTATTACGATTGGACGATTTTTAGTGGGTGAAAATAATTCAATACAAAGTAGCGTTGTCATTGAGTAGTGTTAGACCAAAGCCTAGCACTTTGACTGCTCAATAGGGTTAAAAGCACTCTATACCAAAACCAAAATTGTCTCTAGTTTACATTGAATTTGCAATATGTTTTACTCATTACAAAAAACTGTGAATACTATTTTCTTTCTCCTAATTTGTTCAGGTTGATTTAATTAGTAGTAAAACATTTTTTTATATTACTAGTGAGTTAATGAGATTTTATAAAGCGCTATTAAAACAAAATATAATATATGTAGTTTGAAATACAAACAAATAAATGTTTCATCCTTAGAGAAATATTATACTCAATTTTTATTAATATTTCTGCATGATTACACCAACAGGAGGTGAGGGGGCTAAATCTAATTTTACTTTTACAAATTTAATTACGTTCTTACGTAATTTTTACAAGGTGAAATTCAGAAGTGGTTTTGCAAAATAATAAAAGACTCATCCATTTCAAATCACGTATTTCAAGTTTATTATACATTATACAGTTCAAACAATTACGTCCATCCATGTTGAGTTTGAAAACACTTTTCTTTAAAACACACTAACTACTAAATGGGCGCTACTGGCAATTAGACGCTTTATTGGAACTACCTGGGGTCTCAAACCTCATATGGCTCTTTGGCTGTATGAATCTGTGATTAGACCCCAAATTACATATGGAGCGGTGGTTTGGTGGAAGAAATCATGCCAAACTGCTGCTGGTATCAAGCTAACTGGTCTACAACGACTTGCATGCTTATGTATAACTGGAGCTTTCAGAAGTAGCCCTACAGCAGCTTTGGAGGTGCTCCTTGGACTTCCGCCCCTAGACATTCACATAATGTCGGAGGCAAGGAAGTCGGCATACAGACTAATAAGTGTGAACGAATGGCGGAGGGGCATGCCAGGAGCAGGACATTCCGACATTGTGAACACTGTACTTAAAAACTCGGTGTTAGACATGGTGACTGACGCAATGCATACCGAGTACGTTTTTTATAGACCCTTTACAGTAACCCTCGGAACCCGAGAAGACTGGGAAGGAAACATCAAACCGGGATCTGCTACAGGAACTCTAGTCTGGTACACAGACGGGTCTTTGATGGGCAGCAATTCTGGCTATGGCGTATATAGCGCTTCACCAAGGACTAACATTAGTGCAAGTCTTGGGACGTTCTGCACAGTCTTCCAAGCAGAAATCTTAGCAATTACTGCTTGCGCTCACTTAGGATTGTCGAATGGATACAGGAACAGACATATCCTAATACTTTCTGACAGTCAAGCAGCTCTTAAAGCGCTGGACTCAGTACAAGTCACATCCAAACTGGTGAAGGAGTGCCTCTCAACACTAGTCAGACTCTCCACATTAAACATGGTGGAATTGAGATGGGTGCCAGGACATCGTGGCATTCCAGGAAATGAGATGGCGGATGCTCTTGCAAAGAAAGGAGCATCTACACCATTCACGGGGCCAGAACCAATGTGCTGCATTAGCCGTAGCATGGCAAAGAGCGCAGTAAAAAACTGGGCCAGGGAAGAGCAGCGCCAGAGATGGTGTAGATTACCTGGGCATATTCAGAGTAAACGACTGATCAAGGGACCAAACGCCAAGCTTACTAAATCCCTAATCAAGTTAAACCGACCACAACTCAAAAGAGTTGTAGAACTCATTACTGGACATGGTCAGTTCAGGAAACACTTAGCAACAGTGGGAATCCTTGAAGGCGACCAACGCTGTCGGCTTTGTAATCAGGCAGAAGAGTCAGCAAGCCACGTCATATTTGAGTGTGAAATCCTGGAGCGTAGGAGGAGGAGGCTCTTTGGAATCCAGCAACCAGGAGACGAAGAAGACACATACTTGGTGGAGAAAATCCTGGACCTCACAAGGGATACAGGCTTCTAACGTGCTAGGCGCGGTACATAGGGGGCACAATAAACCAAAGGTTGACGTGCAAGGAGGCCTTCTCAAAGGAGGAATCCACCCCAATATAATCTAATCTAATCTAAAACTACTATAGGCTACTACGTTTAAAACTTTAACAACAAAATTACAGTAAATCAGTTTTACTCTGAACGAATCGCACTGAAGAGTTGTGCTGCAGCACAAGAAAAGTGGTGATGGTGAAACGCAAACAACAATAAGACTGAACTGAACGAATGGCAAAACAGACAACTGTGATTTCTCGCCTTTCTCGGTGTTAGCCGAAGGCACGAAGTTTATTGATTCGCCGCCGAACGGAGCCAAGGATGCACGAAGCAGCGGCCGCATCTCTTTCTTACACACACTCACAAACACGTCAGTGTACAGGCGTACATTTAGTTTGAGTCAAACGAATAACTTAGCATTAGCTCATTCATGACTACATCTATGTCAGACGCTCATACGCATCCTGTTGTTAAACTGGAATGGAGTTTTAGTTTTGTTCTAAAACATAGTACTGTAATATTATTTCCCAAATTCCAGTTTTTTTTGCCGTTTTGCCGCTCCTAAAAATTTGCTGCTATGGGCACGGGCCCACTTTGCCCCATGCTAAATCCGGCCCTGCCTATTATAGACCTACGGAATGTTTTTTGCAAATCCTCAGGATTCTGTATTTTTAGTATCTGTGGGTTTTTGAGCTCATTGATCCGGTACTGTTTGTTCTAATGATTTAATTATTGTTTGGTATTTTTAGTTAATATCTGATGCAATTCGCCATGGGGACTGTCACAAACCTACTATGGAAATGGCAGACTTTTGGATATTGGAAAAACAACTAGTCCATAAATTGTTCAAAGTTCTAGTTCCTCGTTTTGAAAATTACACAGTATCATATACAAGAATCTATAAAGCATCACGAATCTATCCTGAAGGTCAATATCCACGTTCAATTTTGGAATTGAGAGGTAAGTTTTGTTTTACAAACCTTGTTTGAGTTAAAATCGCCAGATATTTCACATCGTTTAATTTCTTGAGTATTAATTTCAGGTTTTGCTTTAAATTAAATGCTGTTTAAATTTATTTAAGTTAGTAATAATTTCAAATTTGCAAAAGACATACAGTAGATGCCGCACACTTGTTGTATTACAGAATGCCCAGATTGCATAATGTCAATGCTACGAAACCAAGGCAGGCTTACAAAATGTATTGCTTTAGATAAGCCTCATACTTTATTTAATATTCTGGGTTGAAAGGAAGCCAACTCCTTAAATTGGATTACTGGTAATTGTTATTACCGGTACCAATTGGTTATTCAGGGTCAGATATGTCAGTGACAAAGTCTTTATGTTTCAATTTTAAGCAGGACGGCCGAGAGGGAGGGGCAAAGGGTAAAATACTAAAGTAAATAAATAATAATCAAATAAAAGGAAAACATATTTAATTCTTCAAATAATCTTGATTAAATTGGTTTCAGTTAAATTAATGAATATGTTAAATCAGAATGATTAGATAATGTAAGCAGAGAGTAATAGGTTTTAGGTATTTAAAACAATCATAAAACGGATAATTGTGATTCATGAAAATGTGTAGGGTAGGCTGATACAAGTCGGACCGAAAAGGCGGCTAGCCCACAGACTCTCACTTAAGAAAGATACCTTCGGGCAAACTTGACTTTTTAAAGTGTACATACCTTAATAATGAAAAGTGATTTTGTTTTTTGTTACTTAAACAAGTTTGTTTTGTACACCTTTTAAACTAAAACATTGGTAAATCTATAAGTTTTTAGATTGTTATGAAGTTTTTCTGTGTACTTTTTTAAAATAAAATAGTTGTATTTTCATATTAATAATAATTTAAGTTTTTGGTACTTACTCCTTCTTGTGACTTATTTGTAACTATGTGTTACGCATTTCAGTTCAGATGTTCGCTCATGAGAGGTTGTTAAAACATTAAAACACCACAAAACTTTCATATCACAAACAATTAACATTAAGTCAAAGGTGTACACCAGCGGTTCGGGAATGGCTCTTTTGTAATAATAATTGTAATAGCCTAATTACTTTTTAACTTCCCGCTACCAATAAAGGGAAGTTATTGATTTCGGTCCGATTTTCGAAAGTCGAGTTTTCATTAAATCTCCACGTTTTGAGGTCCCAGGAAGCCATTCTGACTATTCCCGCCGAGGTGTCCGACCGTGTGTGTGTGTGTGTGTGTGCGTTGGTAAACACTCTATTGTGGCATCATTCACCGGTACCAGACCACACTGTGGCAACATAAAAAATTGTGGCAACATACACACGTTGCCACAATTTATTTGGCTTATATTTATGATTCTTATCGAAGAATAAGGTATATAAGAGTCAGTTGCCATAAATGAGTTTTTCTCCCGGTGTGTAAAAAGGTCGAACATTACGCATTTGCAGCAACTGGGACTTCGCCGTGTGATAGCGCTCCTAACGGCTAACGTAGTAAGCTGATTTGTGGTGATTTCGCGGCAAAATGTACTTGGTACAGTGTTGCCGCTTCAATTCTCTACAACTTACTACGGATGGTTCATCCAGCCGTAGTAGTTTTGTATACCTTGCTTGGTACCAATCGAATTATTTAAACGTTACAAATGATTTTCCGTTGTAATATACGAAAGAAATTAAAAGAACAAGGAACAGTAATATCATACATTTTAGTATTTAAAACTTATAAATTATTCAAAAAGTTCAGAATGTTTTGCACGTAATCTGGAAATTAATTCGTATTTTTCATTTTAAGACCAGTAAATAAAACTTGTAATATAGACCACTGTAATTTCTTTTCTTTTAATCGTAATTTATAAAAGTATATACGCTATTTAACATTAGTAGCTGATGTCATATTTTTTTGAAAACATTATTGTTTTATAAGTAAGTTATTCTAAACAGTAAGTTATTTTCTATAATAATGGTAGTAAACTTTTAATTAAAGCCAGAATTCTTGGCCTGCACGATGTTATAATATTTATGTATAACTAAAATTAATTTGATGTAATAACGTACTGGAATATGTACTAAATTACAAAGAGCATTGTCAAATTTCTTTTTGCAATAGTGTACTAATGTAAATTTAAGGAAACCACTCAAGGTAGTTTATATAATGTGTCCTCTAGTGAAACTATCGCTTCCCAAAATAAATTACAGTTAACAGTATTATAGGCGGCTAAAGTCATTAAGCTAAAATATTACATAGTTTATAATTTAACTGTATAAAATGTAATAAATTGAGACCCAACCTATAAAACGAAAGACATCGTGCATTTAAACTCATAAACATATAATCAATCAGGAAGTGGCCAAATTTAATCGATTAGTTTTTTTCCTATACACTTATATGCTTAAATGTTTTCTGAATACAAATTCAGATAGGCCTACAACATATTGTAACTGTTTAAAAAAATACGAATTTTAAAAATTGCTCTCTTACAAAAATTGGCTTTGAGTTTCACTAGTAGGCTAAACTTAAAAACTATTATTCTTAATTTATTCATATTAGTTTATTCAACCAATTAGTTTATAACACGTGACATTAAAAAAAAAAATCATATATATGGTCTTCGGGTCAGAATTTTGAAGGCCTACATTTTATTTGGTAAATATTATATGTTTCGTTGCTAATGTTTTTTTTATAGGTTATACAATATTGTATGACTTTTATTTGAGACTAATGTTTTCTAAATTCAAGCTTTAACCAGCTAATTCCTCTATTAATAAAGTAAAAGATGAATGAATAAAGCACCTACACATCTGTATTTAAAAAACCCAATTATTAATCTTTTAATTTTTTTTTAAAGTTTACATTATCTCTAGGCTGTACAGAGTGTTTATAAATTCCTGTTACCTCCCTTATTTTTTGTTACAAAAATAAGTTAATAAAACTTTGTATATATCTTGAGTTTCATAACTTTTTTACTTAGTATCTGACCCTTTGTAATTTTGGAGTAAGTCAGTTATACGTTGATGTTAAATGTAACACATTTTAAAAATAGAAACTGTAAGTAAATATAGTAAGGTGCCACTAATTCGTCTGCGTTTATGTCTTAAAAAACTTTTTCATGTAACATTTTTCATGTACTGATATAATATTTAGAGTATATATTTATACCCTATATAAATTAAATATCAAGTTATAGTTCTGTTTCTGAGATCGAAGTTGATCTGGCGCGGAAAATATTACAACTCATGTGGCTCAGAAACCTCTAGTTGATCAAGGCGTCTTAAGTTGGACAAAACCAACTTAAGACACCTTAGAAAAGTATATTATTTATATACGGCTCTACTATATATCTTTAGAAATCTTACTCAAGTTGGTCAAAGTAATATACAATCCCAGTACCTAAATTACTACTTCTGACTATGCTATTTCAATGAAAAAGCTCTTAAACTGTTTGTATTTACTTAGTGTATTGATTAAAACATAAATAAACATTATGGTATATACCCAGCCCTGAAATTACTACAATATAGTATTGTATTACCTGTGACTATGCGATTTGAAAGAATTTTTGTACACTCTTTCCATGGATTGAACAGTTAATTAATGTAACGTTTTGAAAATGTAATGAGAGTGCATTTGTATGATTCGCGGGCGTTAGGTGCATCAAAATTAAAAATAAATACGCGCACAGGTATCGAGAACATTGCTACCAACGGAGTACAGAAAGAAGATACCATGTGGCGTATCGTTTTATAAGATTTCTGATATGGGAAATCCAATTTTAACAGTTACAGGGTCGTAGCGCTTTGGAGTCGAAATTTTGAAAATAAAGTGTGACATGAGATGTCGTTTTATATGTTTTTGGGTACGAGAAATCAGATTTTGACAATTAAAGAGTCGTAGCGCTTTGGGGTTACTATTTTATGATATCATTTTGAAAATATCGTGTGGAGTATGGTTTAGTGAAATTTTGGTACCAGAAATCAGATTTTGATAAAGATATATTCGTAAAGCGAAAGGGTAACACGATTGAGAAAACATTTAGAAAATACCTTGTGTGGTATCGTTTAACGTGTTTTGGGGTACGCGAAACCAGATTTTGTTAGGGAAATGGTCGTAGCCCTTCGAGGTCACAATTTTGGAATCAAAATTTTGAAAATACCATGTAGGATATTGTCGTATATGTTTTTGGGTATGAAAACCCTGATTGTGACAGGGAAAAGGTCGTAGCGCTTATGGGTTCCGATTTTGGAGTCGAAATTTTGAAAATAAAGTGAGATATCTTTTTATATGTTTTTGGGTACGAGAAATCTGATTTTGACAGTTAAAGAGTAGTAGCGCTCAGGGTTACTATTTTATGATATCATTTTGAAAATATCGTGTGGGGGTATGGTTTAGTGGGTATTTTGGTACCAGAAATCTGATTTTGATAAAGAAATAGTCGTAGAGCGAAAGGTTAACAAATTTGAGAAATTTTTTTGAAAATACCTTGTGTGGTATCGTTTAACGTGTTTTTGGATACGCGATTTTGTTAGGGAAAGGGTCGTAGCCCTTCGGGGTCACGATTTTGGAATCAAAATTTTGAAAATACCATGTATGATATTGTTGTATATGTTTTTGAGTATGAAAAACCTGACTGTGACAGTGAAAAGGTCGTAGCGCTTCGGGGTATTGATTTTTGAGTCCAAAGTTTGAAAATACCGAGTGGGATATCGTTTTTTATGTTTTTGGGTACGACAAACTATATTTTAGCAATTAAAGAGTTGTAGTGCTTTGGGGGCACTATTTTAGGTAAATATTTTGAAATTATTGTTTGGTATGGTTTAATACCGTATGTATTTAGATACGAGAAATCAGATTTTGATAAAGACATTTTCGTAGCACGAAAGGGTCACAACTTTGATCCAACATTTGAAAATACCTTGAGGGGTAAGGTTTTTTTATGTTTTTGCGTACGGAAAGAATGATTTTGACAGTAAAAAGTTCATAATGCTTAATGATGCCTATTACGTTATAGTTTAATATGTTTTGGTTAAGAAAACAATAGTTTTATATAGAAAGGATCTTATGTAAGGAGGCGGCGGTGCAGCCTTATTGTTTATTAAAGCGAAACACAATTCTTTAAATTACCAATTTATTCAACACCTAACTTATTTGTTCTACAATAATCACCTAGACATTCAGCACATTCCAATGAAGTCTACACTCATAGTCATAGCTAATAAAGTTAATGTAATCCCATAGTTATAAACTGTAATCTCATTTATAACTGTGTAGACCTGCTACATCACACGTAGCTATTCGATTTCGATTTCGGTTTACGATTTCGAAAATATCTTGTGTGCTATCGTTTTATATGTATTTTGTACAAGATACTTGATTTTTATACAATGGGTATTACCAAAAAGTCACAAACTTGTTCCAACAGTTAGAAATTACAGTATCGGTATAATTTATTAAGAATTTTGAGATATATGTCGTTTTTAAGATATTCTCAAAATAATATAAGAGATGTTTATTTTAATATTGCTATTAAACAAAAGATACAAGCGTTTACGAAACAGTAATAGTGTGTCACGGCCCTCTCTCATTCACCACTACGGTGTCCAAGCGATGGTGCGTCTCCCTTTTTGTATGCTTACATAATGATGGCACAATAATTGTAATTTTAATTTGAGTGAAATTTTATAAAAAGCTTTTCTATTATGGTTTTTGCATGGGCTTAAAAATTAAATTACTAATGTGATAAAAGAAATGTTGATTGTTTCATTAGTTTCTAAACAATTTGTAACCTTGTTGTTGTAAGATTACAAAACTTTTGCAATTAATAGCCTATATATATGCTTCACCTGCATTAAGATGGTCCGCCTAGACGCAAGTGGATGTACAATAATTCGTGCGTAGTCGGGCTACTTGGAATCTTTAAGTGTGAGAATTTTCTTTTATCCTTTGCTCCCGCCCAGATTGCTCGAGCAACTTGCGATTACGAACTACGTCTGGACTGCCTAGTCACTTCCATTGTATTAACAAAAACTTACAAATTATATAATAAATAAATAATTATATTATTAAGAAAAAAACTAATTTTAATTTGTATCTCCACAGTGGTAATAGATTAGATAGTCACTTCTAAATATTGATGTCACTTTCTTTTTCATAAAGTTGAAATAAGATATGATTTATTGACAATATTATGTTTTCAACAATAAAACGTAATAATTTAATCACACCAAAGAAGTATAACTTCTAAAAGGCGTACATCAGTAAACGCACCCATTTTTTCAGATCTAAAATATTTATCTAAACTTCAATAGTTACTTTTACTTTTCAAGATGTCAACAAATCGTTATATTTTATAGTTAATACTTTTCTAAAACACATTTAAAGTAAATCAATAATATCAAATACGATCAAGTTCATAAAAATGTTAAACATTTTGACAAAATGTAATATCTGTGCTACCGCTCTTGATTTATATTTCAATACATATGATTTCTTTAGTAAATTGTAAGCTACTTAGTATAATTAACAGCAAGACGAATCAAGTCTTTAATCTTTTTTCAAATAATAATATTTTATTATTTGTGTTGTTAGAGATTCAATTAATGTAGCTTTAATAGTTGTTTCTCAATGTTAGTTGAGATAGTTCTATATGTATGCATATTAATAACTTTTTATAGCCAGTTAATGCACAATATTTGTAACATGGTTCCATCTACATTCGAAATAAGGTAGATACAAAGTAATTCCAGCTTAATAATGACACAACAATTGTAATTTTAAATTGTGTGAATTATTGTAAAACGCTTCTTTTAGTAGGCTTTCTGCATAAGTTTTTCAATCTAAACGACTAATGTGGTAAACAAATTTTGATTTTTTTCATTAGATTTAAACAATAGGCCTATGTTTAAACCTTTAAAAAGGATATTTCATAAAATTTCACTAATTTTGCTAAAGTAACATAATATTATATTATGTTTCACCTACAATAAGATGCAACTTGCATTCATTTATTAGTAAAATTGCTTCATGGAGTCTATAGAATTGAGTAAACAAAAATAAGAATTTTAATACAGAATAGGGCAAACATGTTCTTCAAAACATACATCCACAAATATGTAGGCCTACTATTTTTTGTCAGTCTAGGGGAAGGGTCGTGCTGGAGGACAGGTAGCCGTCGTAAATAAATCTATTGTTACTGGCACTCCTAAAGACACCATTCAAACGTCGGCCTTGGCAAACTGTCTACAATATGGGTTTGCCTTATTTCCTAACTTTACATTATGAACTAATTTGATATACTGTATTTTTAACTTATATTCAAATATGTTTATTTTATTTTGATGTTATTTATTTTTAAAAGTTTGTAATACTTGACTACAGACATGTAGTCAGAAGTCAAATATTTTGAATATAAATCAAAATTACATACAATTTTGATTGCAGAGAGTGCCAAGGATCTTAGTTTAGTTTACAAACCCCTAATCTATCAAAATCTACTTAAGTAGGTTTACTTTCTTAAACAATTTTATTTGAACAAAACGTACCCCCAGTACTTTTTTTCTTATTGTTTTCTCAAGAATACAATAATATCGAAGTACTGAAGGAGGTTGAGCATGCATGGAAAGCCTGACGCAATTTTATTTTTGATTTTTGTTATAGACACTATAGTGATAATGAAAAGTTATGTCGTCGCCCCCAGCGTGGTCGACACCCCCAGGGGAAGGGGGGGAATATGGTGGGGGAGCCGTTTATTAAAACGCTTATAACTTGAGAACCGTTCAAGATAGAACATTGAAAAAAGCGACAATATACTCCGTATAATATGAGCTTCAAAAAAAGTTATTATGTTTATAGTCGTATAGTTGTTGGTTTATGAGTAAAGAGCATTTTTATAGGTAAATGAACAAAAATGGTGATTCAAATAAGCAAAACCAATAGTTTTGTACAAAGAAAATCACTAAATAGGTCAAATATAGACATTTAAGTTATAAAAAGTGCTTCAATAAATTTAAGAAAGCATGTTGAACAGATAATGCTACTGTAGAGATGTTTAATACGTAACACTAATATATAGAAGTGCCTCGCGCGCGCTACCGGTGACGAAAACCCCACATTTTTTAC
>JAGFPH010008405.1:14680-25558 GCA_018207615.1 Philaenus spumarius
CGAAAATTTGTGAATTTTTAAACAACGATAACTTTTGAATGCGTCGTCCGATTTTCATTTTCAAAAAAGCAGTC
The DNA here is from genome assembly GCA_018207615.1 of Philaenus spumarius. NCBI lineage: Eukaryota > Metazoa > Arthropoda > Insecta > Hemiptera > Aphrophoridae > Philaenus > Philaenus spumarius. The sequence continues at coordinate 14,755 of JAGFPH010008405.1, forward strand.
GACGCAGTTTTTTAAGCACAAAAAATGTATACATGGTTTTATTCAGATTTTTTCGCACGCTTTAAAGTTATTTTTGAAAAACATAAAAATTTCAAAAAAAATAGGTTATTTTTTTTAATTTCTTCGGATTGGCTCGATGGATTAACTCTTAAATCTAATCAGATCTAAGTTTTGATACACCCTTTCGAATGACATGTCGTAGAATTCAATCGGTTGATTCGTTTTTGAGAAACTGTACGACAAAAATTTATTTACACACATACATCCACACACACACACACACACGGTCGGACACCTCGGCGGGAATAGTCAGAATGGCTTCCTTTGACCTCAAAACGTGGAGATTTAATGAAAACTCGACTTTCGAAAATCGGACCGAAATCAATAACTTCCCTTTATTGGTAGCGGGAAGTTAAAAATCATGATACAGACAGGGATGTATATAGTGTACACCAGTAGAACAGCAACTGAACTGAATTGAAAGAGCTGAAACGAAATCCCATAACTGACAAACGTCTGTGGCGGTGTGAATTGTACGTCATAGTGTGACCGCGGTGTGAAAGGCCTTTACTCTTCATTTCGGAGGTTGGTCTTATTTCAAAACATCCAATAGGTTTAACGGAAAAGTTGTGTGTGAAAGTAAGAAAGTAAGAAATGAACAAGTGGTTTTGAAAGTGGAGATTTGTAAAATATTATACATTTATATCAATATTTTATGCTCCGTTATTTTTATATTAATTACTAGCTGACCCGCCAATGCTTTGCTATTGCTTAATTTGAAACTTTGAAAGCCTGTAATTCGTATCCCTGAGGGCCGATGTAAATTATAATGGGATTCTGCTCATTGCTTGATTTACCTAACCTAAAATTATATTCATTTTTTGATCCAAATCAGTTGTTGATCAAAATCAGCTGTTTTAAGTTTTTCATACGAACAGCTGTTTTTTGTGCCCCTGATAAAATCAAAAGAAATATTTCTTCTTCTTCCTTAATATTGACCTTCCATAAGATTATCTTTATTTATTTACTTTATATTGAAGCTCCGGCGATGATTATAAAAAGAAAAAAATCTAGTAAAATATTCAATTTAAACTAATATTACTAGTTATGCCTTTTTTTGTAGGAAACGTAATTTATAGGGTATACAACTAATATAATGTATTATTGGAAAACTGCCGCTCTAGCATATGTTTCTTCTAAAAAAATAAAATAAACAATCAAAATTAAAATATAAAAAATACAACACATATAGTAGAAATACAATCTATATATTTAAAAAAATTCCTGCTTTGTATTCACTCACTTCCTAAAGTTAATTCTTAACCGATTTTGATGATTCTTTTTATTTAAAAGATAATTTTAAGTTCTAAGTCGCTGTAAAGCTAAATATTTGATTTACACTTTTATTTTGGTTACATTTTGAGTTTTAAAATTGCATAACTAAAAACATAACAGCTGATAACCTAATTGAGTTTCAAATAAATAACTTAATTCACTCAACTCTCAACAGATGATTTATGTTATTGTTGATGTATTTTAGGTCTGATTTGTTGCTGTGTATGTTGGTGTGTAATTGAACTATGAAGTTTTGTTAAGGCTTTTTATTTTTGTCATCCCTGATAATAAATGAAATTAATATTGTTGAGATACGAGGTAATTGAATTGAGAATTTGAATAGGCCTACTTTTAATAAATTAAAAAAGGTGAAAACAAGTTGAATTTCGTTACTTTATATCAAAATTGGTCGAATTTCGACCGCAGGGGTACTCGTTGTGCTTTAAAAACAGAAAGCACCAACAACTTTAAAATAATAAATAAACTAATGAGATCAAATAAGGCACCATTAAAAAATCTAACAGTTGAACGTAGTTACACCAAGAGAAAACACAATCCAATATAAATTAACAAAAACAGTTTTAATTATATCTTCTATTTTTATTTTGATATACCTCATCAGTGAAGTTGTAATTAATTATAAGGAATGTACGTAACGCGTATGTAAATGTTGTAGGTCTAAGTGGTGTAGTCATACTGAAGTTTGATACGAGACCTCGAGGGACGTCAAAACTCTCTTAATAAGTGAAGCCAGTCTGCATTCTATGCGTGAACTGGTAAACATAAATTAACCTTAAAGGAAATTTTACGAAATTTATAATTTTTATCGTTAAATATTTCACATCAACTGCCGGCAAAAATTAATTGTATGAGCTAAGTAAGTGTCAACATAATGGAAAACATTTTGAAGTCACGTTATTGAGCAGTTTTAAAACCTGAGTTTGACACATACAACATATAATTTTACATTTAGATCTACTATTAAAGGGAATTGATAAAAAATATTCGGTGCATGAAGAGTCAAGTCTCAATACTCTTCTAAATGACAGATATAAAATAGCAATAGTGTTATTCTCCATTACGACTTATTGGATAGGGCGGAGGTCACGTTTAACTACAAGGTCCGCAAAGGCCTCCTTCGTCACGAATAAAGTGAATGGAGGAAATACTTTAAAATAAAAGGGCACAAAAATCGTCTGTCTGGCGAGAACTTAGACACTGACCGTAATATACACAAAACTACTTACTCTTAGAGCAAGTTCGGATTCCCAAATAAGACACTAGGAAACCATCGAACTATAACAATTGCAAATAAACTAAACGGTATTTCAAACGAGTGGAGTGAAATCTATTTCAATGAAGGAATAATAAAATCATTATATTTAATATTGTTCATAAACACGCTGTTTAAATCGGTTACATAATTTGCCTCTAATTTTAATTTCGTATATGAGTGGAATGTGGTCTAAAGTGTTTACCGCTAACCTATTGTCACAGTTTGCTGATGTTTTTTAATAAAGTATTTCAGACTTTTAAATCCTTTTTTGAGAGATAGTCGAGGAAATAAAGCACCAGACCTACGGTAATTTTAGCAGTAAGACGGATCGATAAGCGGTCAATATTGCATCGGTGCATTGGAAAAATGCATTTTTTAAAAGCACATTCAATAAGCTGATTAAAGAAATATTTATAACTCGGTCAATAATGACAGAAAAGGGCCCAATTTTGCTACTCGGGGGTTTTTGGGGTAGTTGAACACGAATCGGCGATGATCCCCCGGAGCACCTGGAACCCAGGGCGGGTGACATCAACGTCGTCTCCAGGAATTTTGATATAAGGATCATTATTTAATATAAGTACACACCAAAATGAAATGAACAATAGAACAATGAAAGAATTAAACCTAGAATAATAGAAGAATTTGTTTATTTTTTTTAAGAATTTTCAGAATATTATTGATTTTAAATTAACCCTTGCAACTACCGGAAGAAGTCAGCGAGTTCTTTGAGATTCCAAGGGGGCATCGTTGATATCATATTCGTGTTGAGCGACCCAGAAAACCCCCGGGTATCGAGTTTTGATCAATTATGTGCCGTATTTCTAGAAAATTCCAGTAGGCGACTTGGATATCACCCGCCCTGGGCTCCAGGTGCTCCGAGGGCATCACCGATATTGTATTCGTGTTCAGCGACCCCAAAAACCCCCGAGTACCAAAATTGGGCCCTTTTCTGTCATTATTGATCAAGTTATACATTTGTCCTTAATCAGCTCATTGAATGCACTTTTAGGCCCATTCTATACGAGCGTTAAATGCGTCGCGTTGTTTTTCGTTTTGGAAGTCAATACAAATCAAGTTGTAGCATCTATACGAGCGCATTCTACGCCCAACGTTGCCCTGTTCACTCGGCGTTGACGCTATTAACGCCGCCTGCCCTGCTGGCAGCGCTAGCAACGCGGCGCAAACAACGCTGCTCAAGAAGGGTAGCATCTATACGAACGCATTTAGCGCCAGCGTTGTCATCACGTGGTTTTCGACTTTTTCAAGTGAAACTGTGTTTTAAAGCGTATCTGAGTGTGTGATTGTTTGATTTAGACTTAAGCAATGTATGCCATTGAAAAACTTTATTGCTGAAGTGGAGAAGAGACCGGCAGTGTTTGATGTTAAGTCGAAAGACTATTCCAATAAACAAATAATTCGACCACGCAGCTGAACCGCTGATGTGAGTTGAGCAAATTTCCAAAATTAAGTTTATATGCCTATGTTTTAGGGTTTCAACTAACAATTTGGGAAATAGGTCTACTCACGAAAGCGTTGATCAGTTGTCTGTGTATACGCAATATATTAGTAGAATTTGTTTGCGCCTAGTGGCCTCGCGAGTTTTCATTACTTGGCTTGGAACCGGGTACTTTTATGGTATTTTACGTTTTGGTCGATTTTGGGGGAACCAAGCGAGCTATAAGGTCGCGTAAAAAAAAAATGTGCAGAATAACATCCTACATTTATATTTTTAGAAAAAACTCTAAAAAAAATTTATTCTCGTAGTAAAAATCTCAAAAAATAGTTACTTCCGGTCAAAAAACGTACTTCCGGTTGTTGGATTTTTTTGGCTAACGAACTCGTCCGAGCCACGTAGACAACCAACACGTGTACCAAATTTGGACCAAATTGGACTTAAAATGCGGCCGCTAGAGTGCGAACACATATATACATATATATATATACATATTATGAATTTTAATGACACCCCAAAACGTGTTCTGGGGACCATGATCGGTGCTCATTTGCTACTCCCGACCTTGGGTCTCACCATAAGGGCCACTGCAATAGTTCATTTTTCCTATAATAAAAGCGCAGTGCTGGGCCGATATTGGAAGAGCGATGTATGAAAATTGGGAGGAAATTTCAGTACACTTCCAGCAGGTACTGAAAAAATAAAGCACCGATCTGCACAGCATCCATATTGGTGACTGAACTGACGGTTTTCGCCCTCGTATAGAACGTCCACTGCTGAGCGTTGACGCTAACAGCGCGACGCATTTAGCGCCCGTATAGAATGTCACCACTATTGTCGGTCGTTGGCGTTAGCGCAATGCATTTAACGCGACGCATTTAACGCTCGTATAGAATGGGCCTTAAAGAAATTACTTTTTCTTATGCACCTAAGCATTATTGATTTCTCATCGATCGCATGGGGTCACAAACTTTCCTGGTGGCTTCCTGAATCGAATGCAAAAAACCGCATATTCATCCGTCTTACTGCTAAAATTATCGTAGGTTTTGCCTATTATTTGTGTGCTTTATTTCCTCGCCTAAGAACACCTTCCTATTAAATACAAATTCTTATCAACTTATTTTTGACGATTGTACTTGTCTTAATGTGGGCTTTCACCACAAAATATGAAAATATGTGTGGCTAATGGAGTTTGGAAGATATTGTTACCTATAACCAATGAATACTTAACACTTATAAGAAGCGAAACCGTAGTGCTTTTTAGGGCGACGCTTTTGAGTCACCGAGAAAGCCTACTTCACCGAAAATCCAACAGGTTTCGCTAGTGTCAACGCGGTGGACTGTACTTTTTCCCCATACTCGGACTGTACATTTCTCCAGAACTTGAACTTTGGAACGTTGGGGTTGGCTGGTTGGGGATGAAAGAGAAAGTTTTTTGTGTGTGTTGGCGAGAGAGACAGATATATTCGCCGATCAGCAGCCTGCAAAAAGACTGGTGGCGCTCGGATGAAATCTCGGTAAACTACCAACTACTGTTCCCTTTTAGTGCATAAGGTTTCGCTTCTTATAATGTTAAGTATTCATTGCTATAATCCCTGTCTCCGATTAAAATCAATTTGAAGACCATGGGTGTTTTTGTAGTTGGCATAAATAAATAGGAAGATATCGGCAAAAAAAAATTGTGTTTTTGAAAACAAGCAGATTTTGTTGAAACTGTAATCAATATTAGATTGGCCTATGTTAGTTAATTTCTAAAATGGAAGCAGCTCTATTATAGATTATCAGAAAATAGAATAATAATTCGTTGAAATTTAATATTTTTTGTATTTGGCGAAGCGCTAGTACTTTTTGCAAAACAAATATTAATTTGAGATAAAACTAAACCGTTCAGCCATTGAGTTTAGAAAACCTTTTTATTTAAAAAAAAACTAGGTGCAAAACTACTTTAATTCAGAATAAGTAAATCGAAGGCTGTGTAAGCTGGGTCCTAGACGTTTTATAGAGACATTAAACGATTTCACTGACAATTAATTTGGCTAATTAGAAATACGTCCGCAAACTTATTACAATTGCAATGAACTTGCAACTAATTGCAATGAATTTGTTCTATATGTCGTCCGGAAGATAAAATACAGGTAGATGACCTTGGAACAAGGACAGACGGCCACAGCTATTGTCCCGACGGTGGGCTTGGAAGCGTACCACATTTTTGGATTCGTTAAAACTATTAAACAGTTTCTTTGTACTAAACTGAATCCGCGACGAGGTTGTCTGACAAAGAGATTTCATGAGCAATCAATCGGAATGTCTTGACCACGAGTTGTCTAGTTGTAGACATAATGGACTATTTCCTTCTACGTAAATACACGTGGAATGTGTAAAGAAGTAACCATCTTGAAACTGCCTCTGGGAAGGTCTATCTAAAACTGGCCCCTTGTTAAAAATTGGGTTCTTTAAAATGGGCGTGTATATATTTATTTAATTATAGAACAAAAGTTGGAAACGATATTTATAATAACATAAAAGGCTGTAATTTGAAACTGTGTTCAGTCATCAGTTCATCATCAGATAAATTGTAGAGATGATGAGCAGTTTATATATTTATTTATTTTTTATTAGAAAATGTTAATTAATTCATGAATATTATAAGCAAATTTATAAACTATACATAGGCCTGATCTATACTAATATTCCAAAGAGGTAACATTTGTTTCTTTGTTTGTATGTAGGGGGTAATCTCTGGAACTACTGAACCGATTGAAAAAATAGTTTTACTAATAAAAAGCTGCACTATTCCTGAGAACATAGGCTAGAACTCTTTTAATAAAAACATTTTTTATTTTAATATTTGTAAATTTAGTCGGACAAATTTTTTAGGTTAGGCCTGGACTGACGAACCAACACATGTATTTACATTAATTACCATAGCAATCAATTAAATAAATTAACACATAAAACAGCTTTTTCCTAATGGAAATATCAGTTAATTTCAAACTTTGAAGAAAGTATTTGTATTTATAACTTTTAGGTTAGGTTTTTATTAAAGTGTAGACCTGAGCCTTGCTGGCTATTTTAATCTTTATTATAAAATGTACGAAATAATTTGATTTGTACATTTAACATAATTTACCACATTTAAAAAATTTTTTTTTTTAAATATACATTACCTCTCACCCGTCGAGCTCAAAGTGTATTTTATAATTATTTACCATTTTAGATTTGGGGTTATTATTAATCCTACACCTTGATTATGTGTATAGAAGGTTCCAACGGGGTTGGCGTGCGGAAAATGCAGGGGTTTCCCCTAGTATTAAAAACATGTAATACTTATTGCATTATTTATCTAATAAGATAGCTGCATACAAAATGAGCTTACCTCAGGCTATACCGAGCAAAAGGATCAGTTTAGGCATCGTAAACCCAATATTTCGAACCTAATGAATTTAGGAAACATATTTGTTTCCAATCCCAGTGCTCTGAAAGGGAAATTCAAGTTGAGGACCTTTTACAGTACTCATTAAAAAGTTTTGATTTACTTTTTCCCGTTACTAGCTTACAAAGTTTTTGTGCTAATTTCTTGTAATTTTATTTACCACCAATACAAGATTTTACCCACAGAAAAGTTGACCATATATTGTTAATGCTTCATTACTATCCTCAGTATTCCTATCCTTTCTAAGAATAATAGTGACTTTTTCAAAATTTGTTTAAAAGTTTAGAGTTTCGGGTAGATAAAATGCCCATATCCAAACAACTCAAATAACAGTGTGGGACATGTAGTGAAATTCAACTTTTTTGTATTAAACTTGTATTATTACATTGGGAAAAAGGTTTGAAGTATAAGTTATCAGTACTTGGTTGAACGCGGAAAGTGTTTGAATTCATAATAAATGCTAAAAAGATTGCTTAGAACATGAAGGTGTACAATAATTTAAAACCAAGTACAGGCTCGTCAAAATTTCTGGGAGTGGTAATTCATGAAAACATAAACTGGAAATCACATTTTACCTTTGCTTCAAATAAACTTAATTCAGCTTGTTTTGCACTACCTACTATTTCACGTAAATCCAGTCAGGATACAATTAAAACAGTATATTTTGCACCTCACTTCAGATAAAGTGTTGCTCTTTGGGGGAACTCGGTAGAGTCTGGAAACATTTTTGTATTCAAAAGAGAATTATAAGAATAATTGGTAATTTAAAAAGTAGGCAATCTTGCAGAAATTCATTTACGAAATTAAAATGTTTAACTCTTCCCTGTGTATATATCCTGAATGTCCTGCTCTCTTTTAGAAGCAATTATATGTGTGTCGATCAGTGCAAGGATGGACATTCCATGAGACGGCAAATGCTTCAGTACCCAGTACATAGATTGTTGTTCGAGAACAGGGTGCGCTATTCTGGTCTGAAATTGTGCAATAGAAAGGAAATGCTTTGCATTAACACGTTCACTGCTAAGGACGCACAATGTGAGCTTGGCAATGGACACTATGAGAAGCTGCCGACGCACAGTGCATTGGGAATATTTTCAATACACAGTGCATTGCGTGCTTCGCACGCCAATCGTCGTATTGGGAGTATTTTCAATACACAGTCCATTGCGTGCTTCGCACGCCAACGCCCGCTTTAGGAGAACTTTCAATACACAGGACATTGCGTGCTTCGCACGCCAATTTTAAACCTATGTGCTGTGGACGCACATGTGCGTCCGCTTTAAAATATTAATGATTATTATGTAGAAAGGTTAAAAAATAAATGTTAAAGTAACTTCTACTCCATTAGGCTATAAATATAAAAAATAAAAGGTCAGCTCCTAGCATAGGAAATACGTAATTTGCGTAGCAGTGAACGTGTTACCGGTTTTAAAAATGAACTTAGGGCCTTCCTTGTAAAGCGGGCGTTTTAGTCGGCGTAGAAGTAACTAAAGCTTTAAATAGATTATATAGTTGTTTTAGGTATACTGTATGATTGATGTGAACTGTGAACAAGTTTATACAGTTATGTATGTCTTACTTTTATTACTTGTATTATATGTGTATTAATTAATTTGTATTGTATTGCATTCTGCATATTATTTTTGTCATTTGTATGTTTATACGTGACAACTCAAATGTCTACTTGCAGCAATGCTATTGTAACCGTATGAGGCTAATAAATCAAATGAAATCAAACAGTCAAAGTATTGAATAAAATTAAATATGTGTGTTAAATCAAGTTTTTAGTCTTTTAACTATGATTCGAGCCTAGAATTATAACAAATTTAAACTAAAAATCTCTAAAATGTTACTTTATATATATATAACACAAAATCCACCATTTAATTTGGAAATTGTGTCGATTGTTTTTATTTTGAAGCATTGACACACTTTTCTAATTCAGGGCACACATTTTCTAACCAATCTGTGTTACAGACTCATAAATAGTAATTTTATTCCAGAAATAAACTCAAGACATCACAACATGTACTTACTGCACATGGACCCAATTGCCATAAACAATTATTAAAATAAATTGACGATTCCAACGAAGGTCTGAAAGGAAGCGATAACCGCAACGACCATGAGCTGAGTATTTCTACCAACCTTATGAGGTCATGCCGACTGAAACGTGGATGACATCCTACTACCTGACTCATTCGGGGTCATTCACGCTGTCCATTTCTGATACTGCTTCTCTGTTTCAACACTCGTGCAGAATTTCGGCGAAACCCGCGAAACGTTGGTCTTCCTCGAACACCTACATCTTTGTGAATCACTGATTAAATCAAACCCCGAACCCCAAAACTTGTGAATTTTGACGCCAGGGTGCTCTTCAACTATCACATATTTTATTTCTCAAGGCCATTTTTTTGTCGGTACGCCATAACTTCCTTAATACATCATCAAATTACAAGAATGAGGCATCATTTTAAAGCTTTCCTTAACCGCTACGAAAAAAATTTTAAAAATAAAAAGAATCCGAAAGTAACAGCGATGTAAGATCAAGTAAGTTGTAGGGATATATTCCTAGCGTTGGCAACACTGATGGTAACAATACCCAGCTGGAGAGCTGCCGTTACGCCACTACATTGCTATTTTTAATTAATATACGCACTATACGATACTAAATATACGGTGTGTACTTTAATTAAGTGGGATTTATGTAAGTTAGAATGCAAATGCTTCGCACGGGTCAGCTAGTTATATATATACCTAAGAATATTTAACTAAATTACTTATAAAGGTACTAAGTAAGTTGAACCTGATTTATTACAAATAAAATTTTAAAAAAATAACAGACTTTATTTTACAGTTAAGTTATTTCGAAAAGCTGCTTTAAAAAGGAGAGTTTCTATATTACAATCTAAATATAATTATTACAATTTAAAGATATACAAAGATGCAATTGTGTTATTGTAATGAAAGGAATTTGACAAAAATTATCATACAAAAATGTTTTATTTTGTTCTTACAACTATTTTACTTACTTTATAATAAACATATTTTAAAATTGTCAAACTTGTCTTTTATCGTTACTAATACAGAACAAATAGCGTTTTTGGATAAAAGCTAGAAAGTATTTTTTATGAAAGGGACTAAATAAGTTTTATTTCTTACAAATAAAATAAAAACACTTAACAGACTTTATTTTAAAGTTTATTTATTTCGAAAAGCTGCTTTAAAAAGGAGAGTTTCTATATTACAATTTAAATATATACAAAGATGCAATTATGTTATTGTAATGAAAGGAATTTGACAA
>JAGFPH010008405.1:38499-55820 GCA_018207615.1 Philaenus spumarius
TAGTAAAGTAACATTGCCAGAACTGCGCAGTTTCCCCAATTTATCGCTCAGACATGACGTCACACGTGATAAACTGCGTGGTTAAACTGATCGTGTGTGGGCCCCTTCAAGCGTACAGTCACTTACTGTGACGTTAAACGTTATAATATGTTATGTGCTTTTATAAATGTACATTTTAGTCTGTTGGCTGAATATATTTTACAACAGTGTTTTAATGTAAGTGTTTTAATTGTTCTGATGATGGCCGTCAGATAGGCGGAACAGTTGTCAACTACTGAATGTTAACATGATTGCTCAAGGCAAGAAATAGTATATAAATGTATCTTATTATATTAGTAGCAATCGTATGGCTATACCAACAAAAATGTATTATTTATTATTTCAATCTTTGTTTTAGTGTATAGGTACAGGAATAGAAGATATACTGCATTTCAGAAATGGACACTGACGATATATTGTCAAAAGAACTAAAAAAAAAAAAAAAAACGCTATTAGTTTATACAAAATGCTTCCCAATGCTGTATTAAACAATTAAACTAAAAACCCTTCAAGAAATAACGAAGGGAATGTATACATGGCTCTATGATGATCAGCCGATGAATATTTTTAAAATAGTAGGCTAGGCCTGCAATCAATGAGAAACCTAAGGGCTTAAAAACTGTATCATTACTAGCTGACCCGGCAATGTTTCGCTATTGCTTAGTTTGAAACTTTGAAAGACTGTAATTCGTATCCCTGAGGGCCGATGTAAATTATAATGGGATTCTGCTCATTGCTTGATTTACCTAACCTAAAATTATATTCAGTTTTTGATCCAAATCAGTTGTTGATCAAAATCAGCTGTTGATCAAAATCAGCTGTTTTAAGCTTTTCATACGAACAGCTGTTTCTGATAAAATCAAAAGAAATATTTCTTCTTCTTCCTTAAGATTGACCTTCCATAAGATTAACATTGAAATTTTGAGGGCCACTGGGGCGTAGCCCTAGTGTTCTAGGACTTTGGTAAATGGCCTAAAACCTTCCCAGGGTTAACCTGTGTTACTATGCAAAATTTCAAAGCAATCGGATGGACGGTTTGGTAACGCATAAAGGACAAACATACAGACAAACGTACAAACATACATTGAATTTTATATATATAGATTACTGAATTGTTACCTACAATACAGGTAAATTGTCAATGTTTGTATTTAAACATACATATTTAGTAGTACTCGAAAATTTACATATTTGTTGATATATTCTAAACAAATAAAATATGTAATTGAAAATTGATTTACAAAGTTTTATTCAAACATAAATATAGGCCTAAGTTTATTTAAATATGCCAATGTGGTAGAAAACAAGCCATAAAACAGCTTTAAAGATTCAAAACTAAACACAATTTTAGGTTAGCCTAATATATGATTTAGACTTATAAACGTATTTTAAACTAGAATTTGTTTTAAACTATGACTAAAAAAATTATTAATTTGATTCAACAAAAGAAACTTTTAAAATGTATGTTCCTTTTACACTATAACACGTTATATAAATTACGCGGGACTTGGGTTGGTTCACTCTATATGATAACACAATACTAATACAATACCCATAGATTTTGAGTATCTTTGCAAAGTATTCTCTGCCCAAAAGCCGCTTTTTACACAAATTAATATTGTTTTTTTTAACAGTACTGAAAGAAGCAATTTCTGTTTACATAATTATAAGTAACACTTTCTGTATAAAATATAAACTATCTCAAATCATATTTTTTTAAACTGTTGTGCGAGCATGGTAAGTATAAAGGTTGGCGTCATTAGTACGAACGGTCATAAACATAGTGATAAGATTGCAATAAGACTAACAATTATAGACGACACATTTTGTATTTTTTGTAATGATAACTCATACTTCAGTTTATTGAGATCTTTTATGAGGTATTTCCTATTTTGTTATTTTTGTAGTATTTCCTATTTTATTATTTTTTTAGTAAGGTATTACCTATTTTGTTATTTTTGTAGTATTACATATTTTGTTAGTATTGCCTATTTTGTTATTTTTGTAGTTTTACATATTTTGTTATTATTTAGTATTGTCTATTTTGTTATTTTTGTAGTATTACCTATTTTGTTATTTTTGTAGTATTACATATTTTGTTATTTTTTTAGTATTGCCTATTTTATTATTTTTGTAGTTTTACATATTTTGTTATTTTTTTAGTACTGTCTATTTTGTTATTTTTGTAGTATTACCTATTTTGTTATTTTTTACTATTACATATTTTTTATTTTTATAGTATTTTGTTATTTTTTTAGTACTGTGTTACATATTTTGTTATTTATGTAGTATTGCATATTTTGTTATTTTTTTAGTATTGCCTATTTTGTTATTTTTGAAATATTACCAATTTTGTTATTTTTGTAGTATTACATATTTGTTATTTTTGTAGTATTATCTATTTTGTTATTTTTGTAGTATTACATATTTTGTTACTTTTGTAGTATTACCTATTTTGTTATTTTTTTAGTATTGCTTATTTTGTTATTTTTGTAGTATTATCTATTTTTTAATTTTTTTAGTATTACATATTTTGTTACTTTTGTAGTATTACCTATTTTGTTACTTTTGTAGTATTTCCTATTTTGTTATTTTTTGTAGTATTGCTTATTTTGTTATTTTTGTAGTATTACCTATTTTGATATTTTCTTAGTATTACTTATTTTGTTATTTTTGTAGTATTAGCCTACATATTTTGTTATTTTTGTAGTATTGTTTTGTTTGGAATGTGTTATATTGTTTACTGTTTTAATAATTTGAGGTTGGTGTATAACTTATGTTTAGACAATTAATATAAATTGATACAAGTAACATTGTCCATTGCACTGTTATCAGTTAAAATCTTGTCGGATTAAGTTGTATATAGAATTGACATTTTGAAATACTAGTATACAAAGCTTTATGAACACGTTGTTTAAACTAAATGTGTAGTGCTTGTTTTAAGACGTATACAGTCCTAACAATTTGGAATTTAAAGATTCTTTGTCATATAGAAATAGTCAGCTTAAATGGAGTCATTTCCGTTAAAATCACAATAAAACTCACAAACGTGACTTTATCGGAAGGTATATGCACTAAAGTAACTGGAAACAAAGGGTTAGGTCATTATGATATCATTCTTTTTATTCATCATAAACAACTCACAAAAGTCTATCGTAAATAAAAGCAGTATAACCGACTCATTGTTGTAGTTGAAGTTCTCTGTTTACATGAAGACTTGCTTTGCTTATCAACATTCGCTTTGACTAACTTGGGAAATATTTTGTGTATGACTCACTTCTACTACTTGAGCACAATATTTATGGCGTAGATAAAAAAACAACATTATGAATCGTTTATAGTGTTTACTCTTTTAACGGAATTAATGTAATAAATACAGGGAGTTTTTTTAGTAAGTAATAATTTTACTTATATTGTATTGATCCCCCTATAATTTTCTTTGTATTCAATATATGAACCTGCAATGTGCAGCATTTATATTTTTAATGTGGGCGACACCTATTTGACTACTGTTATCTAGGGTGCGAAAGGGGGGTAAGTTAAGATTTTCAAATGGTAAAGGGGGTCGAGTGATTCCTCGTTTGAAAAATCTCTTGAAGAGAAGATGATTGGCGAAAATAAAGTTAAAAAATCTCACCTCGTTTAGAAATGGCGGCAAAAAACATACCAAATTAGAAACAAATGAGGTTGAACAACAGTAGAACACTCGGAAAAACCAAAGAGATAACAGTTACTGATAAGGCAGTACAATGATTGAATGACAACAATTTCAGGTATTTCCTTGTCAAAGCTCCAAGAAAGCTTTTAATAATGCCTAGTCACCTGCCAATCATCTTCTTTTGAAAAGATCTTTCAAATAAGGTGTCACTAGACCGACTTTTCTTTAAATACTTTTTTCAACCTCCTCCCCCCCCCCCCAATAGCCAAACATCACGGTTTATGCAAATTTGTTGTGCAGTTCAATTGACGTTAAAAAATGGATTTTTTAAAATCACTTTTATCTTTATTTTTGCCAATCATTTTCTTTTCAATAGATTTTTCAAACGAGGTGTCACTCGACCCCCATTACCATTTGCAAATCTTAACTTATCCCCTTTGGCCCCTTTGGAAAGGGAGGGGCACTAGATAACAGCAGTCAAATAGGTGTCCCCCACATTCAAAATATAAATGCGGCACATTGCAGGTTCATATAATCAATACAAAGAAAATTATTTACTATAAAGAAAATTACTTACTAAAAAAACGCCTTATTAGTAATACATTCGCTTTTTTAAGTAATAACTATTACATTTGAAGGATTCATATCAAAATGTACAAAAATAACCTTACGATAAGAGTGTCCTATCATTATCTGTTTTTGTATCACAATAGATTATCTCGTCCGTAATAAAAAATTTCATTGACATGACATTTTCCATAACGATAGAAGTTTCTTGTTGCTCCTTGTACGAGAGAAAAAGATGAGTTTATCTTGATATTAAAGTAAGGCAAAAGGGCAAATTTTTGTTTTACTTAGCCAAATTTTAATATGTTTAAAAGGGCTATTTCAAAGCACTTATTTTTTTAAAATCATCTTATGAATCACTTTATGGGAGACATTAGTCTAACTGGCATAAATTAAAGACGTTCGGAGGGAAAATGAAGGACTGCCAACTTGAATTGTGAGTGCAAAGGCTGCTTTGCAATATTTTCTAAGAACAATTTTGTTGTAAACTGTATGAACTATAATAATTTTTTTATTAAAATATTGAACGATTCTAATATTGAATATACAACAGTGTAATTGATATTTTCTGTTTTTTTTTATGCTTGAATTAACAACAAAGTGAAATAGGTTTATGTTTTATTTTACACATATTTCTCTGTTTTAGAATAATAAGATAGTAAGCCTAACTATATATATCTACATATATATGTGTGTGACCTTATGTTTATATATTATCTCCTCCTTATAGTGCATAAGTACTAACTGACGATTGCTAGGTTATACATTTCCAACAAAATAAAGTCATATTTAGATCATTTGTTCACAGAAAGTGGATATTAAATGAACCCTTCTATGGTTCCGCAAAGACTTTAGCGAAAAGATGTATATAACCATTGTTATTCGGAATTTAATATAATTTCATTTTGTAAATACGAAATATTGGCGATAAACATCGTAGTTTTGAAAAAAATCCTGTTGACCACCTTCTCACCCTTCCCCACTCAAACGCAACTGGAGTTTTTATCACCACTTACGGGAAGGATAGTGATCGACTTGTTACATTTCTCAACTTTTTTTGTTTAAACTTAATCTCTAACTGAACTGTACTGCTAAGAAAACTTCCATTGCATCCATGAGCTTCCTTACACCAATTCCTCAACATGTTGTTCTTCTAAACTTTGCCTTCAATAATTTAACTCTGCAATACAATTATTGAATATATTTATATGTACACTGCAGTCCTTTCAACCCCCAGTGGTTAATTTCCACTCTTCACAATGATTTAGCCTTATATCATTCATTAAGTTATCTTAGTGTACCTTGGATCCATTGTGCAGTTAAACTAAATGAAACAACTAACAACAAAGAAGACTCAGCAACTGCAAATAATTAAACCTACGGGTGGTTGAAGGTCTGTGGGACCTTGATGGGACTAGGTCTGGTTGGTTGTGTCGCACGTAGGCTGACAATGAGGACGTTGCAATTAATTTACAATTCTATAAAAATCCTTATTTATTGTTGTAATAGGCTAAGAGAGATCTCCCCATTAATACATGGTATGATACCAAAACACACTACGGCATCCTACAGGCCTAGTTCTTCTGTTCACCGTCACAAAACAATGATTAGGAACGTTTCTTTATCTCTTGTTCAACTCAGGGTAGAAACACGGAAACCTCTAATCTTAAACATCTTGGTCTTGGATATCAATATGGTGGATTAAAATGATTTTTAAATGCAGGGAGTTTCAAAAATGTAAAAACTGTATTTTCTCTCTGCAAACCACTTTCCAAGCGCAATTTACGGGGGGCGAGTAATAATTCTTAAACTTGAGTGTAGGCAAATTCTGAGACATATCTTAAGAAAAAAAACAGAATTCAAAACACGTTTTCGTACAATTTTCATATGACTAAATTTATTTAAGTTTTGTGTTGAATCTGAATTTGTCAGGGAGGATATTTAGGTGGTTTATATATTATGTGTAACCACAGCCATTACTTGCTCAAATTACATAATAAGTTAAAAATATAACTTACACAAAAACAACAATATAATTGTAACAGCTGTTTCGCCACTAAGCATCACCAGACAACTAAAAACTAAAATTTGCAGAATACTGAACAACTTAAGGCTCGGGTCAATAAATTCAAAACGGTGAAGTTGGCTACCAATTTCAATGTTAATATAACCTAACCATACCTTCACTTTTAAGCATATTTTTGTGTTATTTTCGTGAAAAAACGAAAGCTGTAGTTTTTTTCTTAAAGTAAAATAGGTTGTGGGTGTTGATTGCTAAGGTTTTTTGTAATATCTCTTTTTTGCAACTGAGTAAAAAATTAATAAAGTTTATTATTTATATCTTACGTTCATGAAAACTATAAAACGGGGTTTGAAAATGTATTCTGCAATCAACATTCGCATATGACAGTACTTGAAAATGAAACCAAATTTTTAAATTTATTCCATGAATTAACGGGAAAATGACTTATTCTGTAGCATTGCTCCTATGGGAATCAGATTCAATATGGTAGATAGGGTATCCACTTCCCTTGCTTCCCCACCCTCATAACATAGATGTCAGTTCTGTACATTTTTATTTTTATTTCTCTGATGATCCTCTGCGGCGAAACAGCTGTTAAAATAATTATATTGTTGTTTTTGTGAAATTTTGTGTAAGTTTAATTTTTGACCGGTTTATATTAGTTAGTAATTATTAAATTCTGTATTCCGTCTTGATTTTTATTCGTCAATGTTTTATTTTCTTTAATAAATACATTTCGTGTACTAATACTTACGTTAAATTTTATCAAGATCTGTCAAAAAGTAAAGATCTTAAGCAAACAATAATTTCAGCAGGACGCATCAATAAATAAACAAATGTCATACATTTTACTTAAAGCCACAAAAATGATCTAACAATATGACCTATTTAAAAATAATCAATTATTTTTGACATTTTGAAAACCAAACTAGCCCCTCCTATACAGGTCCGTTACGATACGTTCGAACGAGTCATGTTTAAACTATTAGATTAATTTCTCGTATAAGATTTAATTTTCGAATACAGAACACACAATTGTTTACCGATGTTTCATATTTGTTGTTGTCGATTGGATCTCATACATAATTGGTTTTCATCTAGTGTTATCCCACACACAAACGCAACAAGAATAGACGTTATTAGGTGCATCAGATTATTCCAGTGATGAATCCAAGTTAGAATGAAAATGGCTACTTTTATTATTTTTTAAATTGGTAAACTGAGTTAGTGAAAACTTAACAGAACATTTAATTGAATTATTTTTGTTGTTCTGTTTAAAGTTACGTTTTTAATATTCAATGTCTTCTCGCCACACCACCAAAGTTATTTTGCTGTTTCTATAGCCCCCCACCTCAAATTGCACTTCGTTCTTCAAACATTTAATTAACATATTTGGATTTTTTTCTTCCAAATAACACATGACGAACAAAGCTAGTAACAATAACACAAATTTAAATAATACTAATTTTTTGGAGACGATAATAAATTATCAAGTCTACGCCAAACCGAGGAAATAGTTGACAGCAAAACCTTCATTACTCAGTTAATATGTAGGCACAGGAGAGACATATGTTTTAAAAAAAAACCATTAGGCCTATAGTGATAAAATCTGAACATAGAGATTACATAATATTTTTCACAGATATTTTACCGTTAGATTTTTATTCGCAAGGTGTAGGATTATTTCCGAAGAGGTGCAGGGTGAAAAAAGCTATATAAATGTAATAACCACTGTATAATTCGATTACATCTTCGATTATGAAAAATCTGCCTGGTCCAACCATGTAAATACATGTTTAAATGTACTCAATTTCTAATGTACACTGTTTTATTGTGCTACAGTAACATACTTCGTACTTGATACTGGGACAATAAACTTATTGCTTTCTTCAATTTACAACTTGCAACATTAAATAAACCTGTCTGAATAATGTATATGTTAACAATGAACTAGACACGACAGTAATATTTGCAAGTGAAATCAGACAAAGATATAGCGTTATTTATAGAGCATTGTTATTGTTTCATAACATATTGTTATTGCTTTACTTTAGTTAGTTACTTATATTAAAAATATAAACTCAAATAAAGGATGTTAAGGAACTGTAAATTAATCGCACGTGCGATGTTTTTCTTTTCAATTGCGTATAATAGAGTTGCGACAGAAATCGTGGAGGGAATAATCGTCTGTGTAGACGCCTAGAGACGTTTATTTATAGCTTCCAACAATATTGAATTGAATACAACATTTACATAATATAAACATCAAACGTAATGATGTGCGTGACCCAGGCGCCACACTCATTGTTATTACAATAAATAAATATCTATTGTTGTTTCATAATGTAATATTTGTGTAAATTTAAGACTTTGTATATTATTTTAAATCTATACTTCTATATCTATACTAATATTATAAAGAGGTAAAATTTGTTTATTTGTATGTAGGGGGTAATCTCTGGAACTACTGAACCGATTGAAAAAATAGTTTTACTAATTAAAAGCTTCACTATCCCTGAGTAACAAGGTCTATAATTCATTTTGATAAACACATTTTTTATTGAATATTTGTAAATTTAGTCGGAAAAAAATTCTTAGGTTAGGCCTAGACTGATGAACCAACACATATTTCTTGAATGTATTTACATTCATTATCACAGCAACCAATTGAATAAAATAAAAGATAAAAAAGCTGTTTGCTCTAATATTTGTATTAACACCTGATTTAAACTTTGTAGCAATTATTTGTATTTCTAACTTTTAGGTTAGGTTTCTATTAAAGTGTAGACCTGAGCCTTGCTGGTTCTTTTAACCTTCATTATAATTGCTGTTATAAAATATAAAAAATAATTTGATTTCAACATTCAACATTATTTACCATCTTAGCTTTATGGTTATTATTAATCTTACACCTTTTTTATAAAGAAAACACAACATGATTATGTGTATAGAAGCTTCCAACGGGGTTGGCATGCGGAGCACGCAGGGGTTTCCCTAGTGTCTCTATAAAACAGTAGTCTTTGTACACCACTTCGTATACTTGGGCAGAAGAAAACCAACAGATCTATTTAAGGCGTGCAATTTGTTCAGAGCAGATGACTCATGACGTACAGAGGAGCTCATGGTTTAGGTGCAGTGTATCCTGGCGGCGGGTCTCACAACCTCCAACAATTAAAATAATTAATATTATTTGTTAACGTCTTTACGTTTTGCTAGTTAGACCAATTACTGGGAAAGCAGCGTATATCGCAGGCAAATCAATAGTCAGTAACTAGGTTCGAACCCACGCAACCTGAGCTGGAGGTTCCAGCTGTAACAGTTTAAACGTCCTTTGATCTCCCGGCTTAATCTAGTAAACCACTATTAAAGGCCTACAGTTAGTGTAGATAGTGCATGTACTTCGAAAATACAGTTATGTTTCAAGGGTGTAATAATAAAAAATTTAAAAAAATGGATTATGAATTTATTTCTAACAAACATAAAAATCAAATGAGATCTCTCTATTGTCCTACTAATAAGGAAGACACCACCGGCTCGCTCCACTTCCTCAGTTGTGAGCAAAATTAATTATAGGATGAATGTTAAATTGTGTAATGTTAAAAAAAGGTTTAGATTAGGCCTAGCATGGTCAATATACTTTATGGAGTACCCACACTTTAGGTACTTTTGCTAAATATACTGCTCTAAGATCTCTTTACAAGCTATTCAACTAAATCCAGTTTTATTGTGTGTGTAAATTGTACATTATTCCTGATTATATTTACATAGGTAAGTAAAATATTCAACACAAGAAGCGCAACGCCCGGTTGGTTGCCGCCAAATGGAGCCTAGCGCAGCAGCCGTTAGGCAGTGCTGGCTGAAAATTTCCACCCGTCTGTGACTCATCAGTCCTCCGCGCCAGGTGTCAGTGAGACAGAGAATATCTGGCTCATACTCTGTCTCACTCTTTCCATACCGACGACAGTAGTACTCTCGCTACCTAGCGGCTGGCGCGCTAAGCTTGTCGAATTAAACAAAAACCAGGCGGAATCTTTAACACGGGCGTTCCGCTTCTTATAAGTTCTGTATTCCTTGATATAAAGGGCTCTATGGAATGCAAACCAAGCAGACGCCTCGTTCTTTAAATAAACTTGTTTTTTGTTCATATTAACAGTACAGCTGATTCGTTGGATACGCATCATCTACGTATTAAGGTTATGAAAAAACTACTGTCGATTTAAACACCTCTTATCACTGACACTTCAATCAAGACGCAATTTCTTATCTCTGAACAGAAAGTACAAACAGTACAGCTGTTCGAGAGTCCACGAAAACGGACGTGTGATTGGCAGAGTTCGCTAAATTAATTACGCAATTTACATCTTCAAACTATAAACATTGTGCATCTGTGGCGCCACATTGTGCAAAAGGTCGACACCACTCACCTAGAGCGAGTTTATCTCTTTGTATGTGAACCGTTCTGACGAAACGGAATACACTCTTGGTCTTTAAGCTCTTGCGGTTAGGAAATATTAAAACCAACACGCATACTCTCTCCGCTCTCAAAATTATAGTTTATCTTAGTGTATAATTTTGTACTTTTTGTTTACATATAAGAAGGTATATAATTTGGATTGGCTTCCTTAGTCGGATCAAGTAAATTATTAACTAAACATATTTTAGGTAAAAACTCTATTTTAAAATATTTTTCTAAGCCTGATTTATTCATATTGGTCCTGGCTAGGCATGACCTAAAATACTGTTTTGAGTTATTAAAATTGGTAATTGTAATCAGCTGTATTATCTGTTAGGGTGTGCAACTAGTTGCTATGGCTACACTTACACAAATTGTTACAAAATAAGCCTGTATAAATCCTTTATAAGCATTTTTGAAACCAATTTATCTAAAAAATGTGCATAATTTTTACAATGTACAAACAAAATGGGAAGTATATAGAGCTTATTACAGTTCAATAATAATATTTAAGATTTTATTTTAACCCATAACTGGTCACGTGGGGTCTTCTAGGACCCCAGCTACTTTTATTTTTTAAATAACTTACGGAAATTAATTTGTATTATTTTCTTGTTTTAGGAATTTTCCTGACTCATACGAACAAAAATTATAAGGCCATAAAGGACTCATAAAGTAAACCCGTTTTCCAGAAAAAAATACCTTGGGGTCTCAAAAGACCCCAAGTGACCAATTGTGTTACTTTTTATACATACATTTCTACATTTCTACTTAGCCTATATACATATATATACAATATTTATTTTTTATGTATATTATATCTAATCTAACTTAAAATACCCTGACATAACCAAATCTCACCTAATATAACCTTATCTAAGCTACTCAACCTAATTTGAATCATGTTGGTGTAGGGTTTGAAAAAATATTACGACAAAATTTACCCAAAAACTTGTCCGTCAGTTTTTTTTCTTTTGTTATATTTGTCATTTGTATGTTTTAGGTAGACACATCATACTATGATCTTACAAGAAAGATATAAAAGTAATGAATTTAGTTCAAATTTAATGACGAAAAAAAACCTGAAAAATGTGCTGTCTAGTCGTTACAAAACAGGACATGATATATATAAACTTAGAAAAAGGGAGGATAAATTTGTTAATAATAATAATTTTTTATGTTAAATGTAGCCTTTTATACAGAATAATAAACCAAAATATATGGTTTGTAAAACATTTAATATTTTTTATCCTTTAATATGTGACTGGGGTCCCAAAAGACCCCACATGACCAGTTACGTTTTAAAAAATCACCTGACCAGCTGAGGGTTAATATTTAAACAAATATGAGGTACCTTACACAAGTTGATCTTTATATCTAGGATGGCTGTAAAATAACTTGCACCCCCTTTATCTTGGTTATTTGTTAAGATAGCTAAATACGATTTGCGGCAATATTCGTTGAAGTGAAGGGCTGCTTAAGGAACGCAATATTGCTAAATTTTTATCGAAAGGGGCTGGCGAGGGGAGGGGGTAACTCAAAATTATCAAATTGGACCAATAGTCATGTAATACATCAAAGGTGCTGTTGAGACAATAATTTTGACGTAAAGAATTTTTTTTTAGAACACCCCTAATTTAACTGGTGATCATTTATGTGATATTATTAAAATAGTGAAAAACAGATTTAACTCTCTCACAATAGTCACAATTTAACATCATTTGATAAAATTTTTATTCCGTTTACAGCAATTTTCTCAGGTAAGAATAGCCTCCATTTTTCAAAATTGGTCGGAAGGGTTGGGGGGGGGGGGCCTCAACAAACAATTTCAAATGAAACCAATAGTCATGTGATACATCACCGTAAATAAAAAATTTTTACATAAAGAACATTTTTTAATCCCCCCCCGCCCCCCCTTCAGAATGTGAAAGGATCTCAGCCGAAACATTTCGTTAGAGAAGGTTTTGAATAACGACTTTATTTTTGCATGGAGACACAAGGTGGATAGTTTGAACATTTAATAATGTAAGGTACAAATTCAGAAGTCTACAATTTTCATTTAAATGTTAATTTCAATTTGTATTGTTAGTTTCAATAACTTATTAAATTAGTTATTGTTATTTAATTGAAGTTAATTACTAACATTCATCATAAAATGGCTGTGGTAATAGTTAAGGGGGGAGGGAGTAAAAAATGTTCCTTATGTCAAAATTCTTGTCTCAACAGGACCTTAACTGTGATGCATCACATGAATATTGGTCTTATTTGCAAATTTTGAGTCCCCCCGCCAACCCCTTTCGATCAAAATTTTACAATATTACGTTTCTTACGCAGAACTCACTGCAATGAATATTACCACAAACCTAACCTAGCTAACTTAATAAACAATCAAGATAAAAGGGAGTGCAGGTTATTTTACAGACAACCTGTGTATTAATATGACGGCAAAAGACATTACAAAATTGTATAATATACACATTTGAATTAAAATATACAGTGCTGACAATTCCTACTAACCAAAACACTTATTAAACCTGTTTTTGTGTAACAAAAAGAAAACAATAAAAAGTCCTACTATCAAACTAATAAGAAAGTGCAGTAAAAATACAATGTATTATGTAAATAGAAAACAAAACTCCGTGATCTTTGGCCTTGGACAGTGTTAAAAATAAAAATACAGTAAGCTTGTATAAGGGATAAGGATATACCGAGTCTATCTATAAAGAGGGATCAAGAAGAAAAGCTTCAAACGGTCGCCTAAACTAAACTAATGGCGTTATAGAATCCTTTGAAGTTTATATCATGTTTTTGAAGCCGATCGGTCGATCACAACCGATTATGGTTGCTACACCTACATAATACACTACTTGATTGTTGATGAAGTGGTAGACAAGTGTAGTAACATTATTGTATTCAGGTTCAATTGTAATTATAACACTATCTAGTTAAAGTTTTAATGTCAGTGAGTCATCTTTAATACAAAATATCAATCGACATATGGTTACCTAAGCTTATTTGTATCGAAATAGGTTAACCTCGCTTCCAAAATAACCCTGTTAACTACGCTTTAAGTACATGCCTTATACATTTGCACGACATAAAACATGTTATTTTTAAAACCGAATAATTCAGTGTTGTAATTTAGTTATTTGACTCGTGTAGCGGTAGAAAATTTAATCGAGACACCTTTAGTTAATGTGTATAATTAAAAAATCTCTCTTAAGATTACCTAAAAATAGGTAGGCTAAATTATAAAACTTTAAGTTTGAAAATAAAGGTTTACCTAAATACTGCCTGTTCTCAAAATAAAACATGGTTTACAAAATGTAAGGTTTAAATTTTTATTTTTATTATGTATTACTTTTATTTTACCTTGCTTTTTATGATCTATGGCGTCCCGTAAGTTGAAGACAGCGGTTTCGACTTCACAGAGTCATTTTCAAGTCACACGAAACACACATATCACACTATAACTGTCACATTAGTTAAATAGTTCAAATTAAATTTACAATATGTGCCGAGCTTAAAAGGTAGGCATTATTAACATTCACAGAAAAAATCAGCTTATTGTTTCCGTGAGCTTATGTAACAAGAAGAAGCCGAAGGGTTAGCGTACAAGATTTGAAGTTCAAGGTCAAGGTCTTCAGTTCGAATCCCATATACAGAGTGTTCATAAAGTCCCTTTAACCCCCCTCATTATTTTTGTTACTGAAAATAAGTTAACAAAACTTTGTATATATCTTGTGTTGCATAGCAGGACACATTTGACATATCTGACCCTCTATAATTTTGGGGGACTTAGAGGGTAAGTGGGGTTAACAATTTCAAATATAGGCAGGTAATGTAATAATTTTATGCCATTGAAAACATTATTAAAATAGAAACAATGGCCCAAACTAGAGCTTAATATCTTACTTCGTTTCAAAGTAATGAACAATCAAAGTTCTGGAAAATAACATACAACCAATTTATTCATAATATAAACAAATTAAAAACCTACTTTGATGTTATGATACCAATATCATTTTTCAGAACTTTGATTGAGCATTACTTTGAAACGAAGCAAGATACTAAGCTTTAGTTTGAGCCTTTCTGTTTCTCTTTTTATGAGCTTTTAAATGGTGTATAACATGACCTACCTTTATATTAAACAATTCCCCACCCCCTCACCCTCCACTCGAAAATCATAAAGGTTCAGATATGTGCACAAATTTGTCCTGTTATGCAACACAAGATACACGCAAAGTTGTGTTAACTTATTTTCAATAACAAACATAATAAAGGGGGTTAAAGCGACTTTATGAACTCTCTGTATATTTGTCTAGTTGAACAAAATTTATTTCAGGGAAATATAGTCCGTTGTTGTTTTCCATCCTAAAAAAAAACTTAAAATTTAGTTTGGAAAATTAGCATTGTTTTATAACGCAAACTAATGTAATAAGGTAACCTAACATTATTTAACCAGGTAATTACAACACACATTGACCATATGTTTATAAACCACAATTTTTTCTCCAATTAAATTTAGGTTAATGAGAAAATCATAGTTTAATGAATCTTTCAGATAAATTATTCGTTTATTAACTGAACAAATGTTTGCTCCGTATATTAAGACAATTGCAACACTCACAATCCCTAATATAGAATCGATCAATAAATCTACAGATATCAACAACTTAAATAATCACTCCAAATTAGTAATAAATGACAACTATAAATACAGTTATCAGTCTTCCAGTTTATTAATTTTCTCGTTAAAGATTATAGTTATTACATTAGACACCGTAAATACCTTGAACTAATGATAAGCCTTATCAAAGTGTTACTGTTTGTCTAAAGATTTACTTAATGGTAAACTCTGGCAACAGTTTACGTAATCACTTCCTGTCTAACATTGCTTTCGTTAACTATGCGGAATTAAGGGTCTGCTGTAGTGGAGGCCATCTCGGATGTTATCACGTAAGAGCAATGTCAAATTTAAAAACCATTTATTTCGTTTATTTTTATCATAAAATTATTTGCAAATTCTCATTTTAACCACAGTCACAAAACGCATTTTGCGTTTCACATATTTTAAACCCCGTTCGTTTGTCACTTAATTGACATTTTTTAAATACCAAGTTTGAACTTTTTTCCTCACACAATAAACAATTTATAAATAAAAGCCAATACTAAGCCTGATCGGCAATTTTATAAAGAATATTCACTTTTTTTCCAGCGTTCAATTACAAAAGATCGATTTATAAAAGGGTTTTAAATGAGGCAATGTCAATGCGCTTAGCAGGAAGAAATTGCACTGTTACGGCTAGAAAGTGAAGCCTGGAGTCACTGGTTGCTTTCTTTTTTACTGGAGCAGACCCTTAATACATGACAGTCGTGGTGGTTTATGGTGCAATAGAAATGTCTACGTGCTTTATAAGGGTTAGGATGTATTGATTATTTGTAATTTATTTTATGATTATTAAGGCCAAATAATGAGTATGGAGCTAGAGCAGGTAATGTGTCTAAAGAGTACACAGAGCTCCTAAACGTGCATAGTAATCAAAAGATACACAAAACAGACCATACCGACAATGCAAATAAAATATGGACAAGCCTAACAAATAACAACCAATTATTAAATCTATGATTAAAAATAATATCACTAGTAGGCCTAATAAAACTTGCACATCTCAAAGATAATTCATAATTTGACTACGCAGCTGAACCGCTGACGTGAGTTGAGCGAATCGCCAAAATTATATTTATATATGTTTTTGGGTTTCAAACAACTATTTGGGAAATTGATCAACTCACGTAGCTGCTGCCAGCATGTACCAAATATATTGCCATCGGTCACCAAGGTAAAAGCCATGGATTTAATTCTGGTATTTTTACGGTATTTTACGTTTAGATTGTTTTTGGGGGAACCAGATGGTCTATAAAGTCGCGTAAAAAAACAAAATGTGCAGAATTATTTCATATGTCTATTTTTTTTAATAAAGGTTCAAAAAAGTTAATTCCTAGTACGAAAATACTTCCGGTCTAAAATTTGATTTACTTCCGGTCAATTTTTTTTGATAACGAACTAGTCCAAGGACTTATAAAACCAACCTGTGTACTAAATTTGGACCAAATCGGACATAAAATGCGTCCGTTAGAGTGCGCACACTTATATACATGAAACTTACTGTCAACAATTTGGTCTACTTATGGTCAATTTTTTTGACTAACGAACTCGTCCAAGCGACTTAGAAAGCCAACCTGTGTACCAAATTTGGACCGAATCGGACATAAAATATGACCGATAGAGTGCGCACACATATATACATGTTACTTCCGGTCAAAAATTTGGTTTACTTCCGGTCAATTTTTTAGCTAACGAACTCGTCCAAACGACTTAGAAAACCAACCTGTGTACCAATTTTGGACCAAATCGGACATAAAATGCGTCCGTTAGAGTGCGCACACATACATACATAAATATACACATGATAAATAAATATATATATGATTTTTAATGACACCTCAAAACGTGTTCTGGGGACCATGATAGGTTCTCATTTGCTACTCTCGACCTTGGGTCTTACCATAAGGGCCAC
>JAGFPH010008406.1:34654-50020 GCA_018207615.1 Philaenus spumarius
GGTTGGGGGGGGGATCAAAGTTACTAAAATCATAATTTCAGATCTTTTATTATTATGACAATAGTGCTTTTGTTATTTAAGATCTATATAAGATCTATATAAAAGCCAAATACCACTCACTGACTGAACACTTAAAAAGAATACAATTACGTTAAAAAGACTGAAAATACGAACCACCACGGGCAACGCCGTACGGGTCAGCTAGTCTATATATAAAAGCGAAATACCACTCACTCACTCACTGACTCACTCATCACGATTTCTCAAAAACTGCCGAACGGATTGAAATGAAATTTGGTAAGTAGCTTCCTCTAGAGCCATAGGTGCTCGCTAAGAAAGGGTTTGAAAAAATTCGAAATTTTAGAGGGGGTTTGGGGGGATCAAAGTTACTAAAATCATAATTTCAGATCTTTTATTATTATGACAATAGTGCTTTTGGTATTTAAGGTCTATATATATAAAAGCCAAATATCACGCACTGACTGAACACTTAAAAAGAATACTATTAGGCCTACGTTAAAAAGACTGAAAATACCAACCACCACGGGCAACGCCGTACGGGTCAGCTAGTATCTTACAAATTTTAAATCAAGATCTTCTTTTTGTTAAAACAATTTCTAGCCTAAAACAGATAACATAACCTTACCTCGAACCATTTCCGGAGCGAATGCAACAAACCTCGCCGATCAATCACGTCCTTTATTTAATAGCGACGTTTGTTGATACTTGATCGCACTGACGAAAGAGGAACAAGTCAGATTTGCTGTTCTGTCATGCAGCCGAGCAAACAATGGAAACACTTTGTTCAGGAGGATGATTCACCCCGCTCTAGTTGAATGACTAAT
Source organism: Philaenus spumarius (assembly GCA_018207615.1). Classification (NCBI taxonomy): domain Eukaryota; kingdom Metazoa; phylum Arthropoda; class Insecta; order Hemiptera; family Aphrophoridae; genus Philaenus; species Philaenus spumarius. The sequence goes on from JAGFPH010008406.1 coordinate 35,500, forward strand.
GGCCTACTGCCGCTGTGTACATTTTGTAAACATGTTCTTTTTGGTCGGTTCAATCGGATACAAGAAAATCATACAGGCTGCGCGGAATCAGTAGTTTGGTTTCGTGGTGATGTTTCGGTTGAATAAACAAACGACAGATTTGGAAAAGGTCAAATAGAAACATGACTTTCTTCTGACGATTACAGCTGTCTGCTGAGTCTTTATTTCTTCTGTATACACACAACTCAATATACAAACGTATTCTGACAGGTTGGCCAATATACAAACGTTTAAATGGATATCATTGAAATGGTCCGAGAAAAATACTGCGTTCGAAGAACATTTAAATTTCGATTTACAACTTTCTAGTGTTATACTAGTAGTTCTGTGAACAGTACACCTCGCTCGTTGAAATAACAAATGTGGTTTTGAGCTTAGGTTAAAAATAGTGTGCCAGTAAGGAAGTAAGCCGATTCCGGGATTCCGGGATTTCTAGTTCTCGTTTTTATTTCTTTTCTTGAGCTTTAATTGCTAAAGATTTTCTTTTAGAAGCATTGTGTTTTATTTATTTTAATAATGCGTAAGATAGCTAAAAATATCGCGTTATAGAGGGACAACATGCAATTAAATATTTACATACTTAAATAACTCAAACTTAACAATGTATCATAAGTTAACTTAAGTTCCATATCATATTCCAATATTAGAAATAATGAAAACAAACGATGTTAAAACGTCGTGATAGTGATCTCAACCCATGTACCAACACTTCCCACGGTGTCCTACGGTAATTTTTGTATGTCCTTTATCGCCGCGAGGTTTCATTTGTTTCATCTCATTTTGTAATTAAGTCAAATACTTTTATGAAATTTAAATGATAATTTACAGGTATACAGTTCAATTCTTTGATTTGTCCTCTACACTTTCTTATAATAATATGTCATTTTTGGGCAAATGATATTTATATTCCTAAATTACTCTTCAAAACAGGCCTAGTTTTGTTAGCAATCTTGTAGTAGGAACATAAAAACTGGTGTTTTCAAAATAAGGAATTTGACATTGATTAATATTTTTATACAATTCTATTTAGAACTAAATTACGAAACTATTTTACATTTATGAAAAAAAATGCAATAATTTTTTCTACTTTTTATGTAGGCCTAAAGTTAAACATTTTCCTTTCGTTACTTCCATAATTTTTTTTACTTGCATTTTTGCATATATGAATTCTTTAAACCTTTATCTACAAAAAAGCTATGGAACACTTTAGAATTGGTTTAGAATAAACGTATAAAAACATGGTTGAAATACAAAAACTTACACGATTTTTAACAAATTCGAAGTTTACGGCCATTTTGTGAACTTACCGTTAGAGATACGGAAAAAAATCAAGAATACAATTTTGTTTAAAATTTAATTTGCTTTTAGCAAAATGTTATTAGTTTTTAAATTCGACTTACGGTTAAGCCACAAACTGGCTTTGGAAAAAAGCTTACACTGAGAGAAACGGTCCGGCCGCCATTTTTAAGGGGTTAAAAATGAAAAATGGAAAAAACAGTATATATACATGGCTCGGCCTAGGAATAAGTAACATTCATGCAAAAAATCATCAAAATCGGTCAAGGCCGTAATCGTGAGACAGACACACAGACATACAGACACACAGACGAAATGCCGAACGGTCGAGTAAAAACGGAGACCTCGCTTACGCTCGGTCAATTATTTCCTGCAATGACACATGTTTAATCCATTATTTATTCTAGCTGTTGGACCCCATTTAGAGAGAAAACTATTCGATCGATTTCGAACAAATTTGCACCAAACATGTCAATTAGGCCTGTATAGATGCACGAAAAAAGGTTTGAAAAATTTGTAAAAACAACCCCCTTTATGGCCGAAAAACCCCCAAAAATCAGTTATTATTATTATTATTAGCTAGAGGAGAATTTTTAGAAAGATGCGGTTTCTTGCATATGATAGGGTATACTAAAGGCTACAAATAAGAAAATTTGTAAGGAAACTGTTAGAGATGTTTTTTATAAAAAATAATAATTGATTTTTGGGGGGGTTTTTTATCCAAAAAGGGGGTTGTTTTTCAAAACCTTTCTTTGTGCATCTATACAGGTCTAATTGACATGTTGGGTGCAAATTTGTTCCAAATCGATCGAATAGTTTTCTCTCTAGCTTTATATACATACAGACAGATATAAAGACAGGCATTTTGAAACAACCACTTTTTTGGACTCAGGGGGTCCCAAAACGGATATTTCCACAAAAATCTCAACATGGATTTTTTTGCGATCACTATACTATAGTATAGTGAGAAAGTAAAAGAAAGTGTTTGTATGTACGAGTGTGGACTATAGATGCCTAGCCAAACTTACGGCACGCAGAGATCTACAAATTTGATCATAGGGGAACGAAAGGGGGTCCGAATGCCCGCCCGATTTTTTATTTTTACCTTCGTTTGCGAGTTATGCGCGGAGAACTGGGGGAAAATGATTCCTTAGCTCTTACTGATCATGCAAGTTTAATTTAGTCGATAACTTCATAAGAACCACACTCAAAATAAAACACCTTTATTTGTTCATCGTTAAAAAAGGAAAATTGTCTCCTTTAAATTGTTTGTAAAGTTATGGTTTTTAGTTGAGTTAAAATTGTTTAAGGCTCTTCTTTACCTTGAAGAAAACTCCCGAGTGTACAGTATGATTTCAATGCAAAAGGCCTGACTCAAGCCGCAAAATCGTTGAAACATGCATTCGTAATACCGTGTTTCGGATTCTATTTATAAATAATAATCTGGGAAACTCCTTTAAGTTATAAAGAAGGCTTTATATTTTTTACGTGTTAGCTTAAAATATGGAAATTATTGCTTAAAACTCCCAAAAAATGAGTTTAAAATAATCGATTTTTACTCATTTAAACTATTGATTAAAAGGAGTTGCCGACGATTTCTTTCAATTATGAGGTATAAGACAAAATCACAAAGCCTTTAAGAACAATTTAACATGTTTCACAACTTTTTCGGTTGAAAAACGGCGTCCGAAACACGGTAGTACGAAGTGCATATTTTTGCTGTTTTACGCAAGATACAGAAGACCCTTAACAGATGAAATTGTAAAACCATACAAAATACGGTTTTGAGTGGTTACAAAATAAATCCGTATGCCAAATAATGTTGTTTCCTTAGAACTGTGTTTAGAAGAAAAAAATCTAAAACCGGCGTATTGACTGCAATGGAAACGAAATAATTTTGGGTCGGTATTTTTATATATGAACTTATTATTATTATTATAAATTATTTGAATCCACGTAATACAGCTGAGATATCAAGGGTGTATCAGGAAGAAACGGAAAGAATTGCAGGACGTGTTCTACTGGTGAAAATAATGAAAAAAGTTCTTATAAACATAGATCCGAAAACGCTTCGTTTTCCAGATATCCGCCATTTTGTTTTTTGTACAAAATAATTCATATCTAGAGAACGGTTTTACTGATTGAGTTCAAACTTGGCATGAAGTTTAAACTGTCAATGATATACCTCAAAAAAAATAAACGATTAAATCCAATCATGCATTTCAAAATGGCGGCTGTTTGAAAATTTCAAACCTAAATTACTCCAAAACCGTACATTTTAACGAAAAATGTCAAGACACCTTTTTTGTAGCCCTTCTGATTCCCTATCGGATGGTGTAACTGTCAAAACAATCGGATGAAGGATAATAGCTAAGTTAAAAGGTAATGACAATAATGTCCATACAATATTGTAGTATTGTGTTTTTGTGTTGTATTGTACAATATTGTGTTTGTATAGGATGCTGAGTTGAACAAACCAATTAATTAGTACACATAACTTAACTGTTATCCTTCATCCGATTGTTTTGACAGTTACACCATCCGATAGTTAATCAAAAGGGCTACAAAAAAGGTGTCTTGACATTTTTCGTTAAAATGTACGGTTTTAGAGTAATTTAGGTTTGTAATTTTCAAACAGCCGCCATTTTGAAACGCATGATTGGATTTAATCGTTTATTTTTCTTGAGGTATATCATTGTCAGGTTAAACTTCATACCAAGTTTGAACGCAATCAGTAAAACCGTTCTCTAGATATGAATTATTTTGTACAAAAAACAAAATGGCGGATATCTGGAAAACGAAGCGTTTTCGGACCTATGTTTATAGGAACTTTTTTCATTATTTTCACCAGTAGAACACGTCCTGCAATTCTTTCCGTTTCTTCCTGATACACCCTGTATGTCTGCATTTCCTGGAACCGTTTGTCTAAATTAAACGAATCGCCATTTTCCTCAAACGATGTTCATGACTCTAACTGAATTAACCGATTCGTCTTACTTTCAAGATACAGTGTAAATTGAATATCGTAACGATACAATTTGTAACAACGCGGCCAGATCATTCAGACGAAGAAGGTTAATTGGAGAGAATAACAAATTACATCAGAATCAGCATAATTCAGATGCATTGAAACGTAGCCGCTAAAAAATCGAACCAAAGTACAACTGCAATACGAGATAACGGCCTGCATTTCATGTGTTTTGGTACTTTAGACCCAGTTTGATTGTGAAACCTAATGTTTGTAAACAAATATCTCGCCCAGGTTGGAGTTGTAGGAGTGTGTTGGTATTTTGCAATAAATGCCGTAAGAACAAGTCGCGTTGGCGTTGGTTGGAAATTATTTTAGGAACGAGACTTTGTTGTAAAAAAATTCAAAATATGATTTCACTTTCTCACTATACTATAGTATAGAGAAAGTATAGTGATCGCAAAAAAATCGATGTTGAGATTTTTGTGGAAATATCCGTTTTGGGACTCACTGAGTCCAAAAAAGTGGTTTGTACAAAATGTCTGTCTGTATGTATACAAAGCTAGAGCGAAAACTATTCTATCGATTTCAAACAAATTTGCACCAGACATGTCAAGTAGGCCTGTATAGATGCACGAAGAACGGTTTTGAAAATTTTTGAAAAACAACCCCCATTTTGGCAAAAAAACCCCCATAAATCAGTTATTATTTTTTTATAAAAAAACGGCTCTAACGATTTTGATAAAAAATTTGGCTTATTTGTAGCCTTTAATGTACCCTACCATATTAAAAAAACCCGAATCTTTCTAAAAATTCTCGTTTAGCAAATAATAATAATAACTGATTTCGGGGGGTTTTTTTAACGTAAAGAGGGTTGTTTTTCAAAACCTTTTTTTGTTCATCTATGCAGGCCTAATTGACGTGTTTGGTGCAAATTTGTTCGAAATCGATCGAATAGTTTTCTCTCTAGATAATAATAATAATATTTATTAGTTAATCTCCGCTTTAATAAAAATCACCCCTCCTACCCCACCCTACAAGTCACAGTGAATCTAGTAATTTAAATATGTTTATGAGAAAGTATGTGCCAGTTCCTGGTACCGTTTATTTTGTTTTGAAATTTTTGCTTGTTCTACATTTAATTTTACTAATGGTATCGACATGGACTGATATCTTTGCTCGGGTTGTGTGGGAAAGGGGATTTGTTTAATTTGCTTATTTATATTTTATGATGTGTTGTAAAAGTTGATTATGTCATTTATTCTTTTACTCTAGTAAATGTGTATAAATTACGCTATTTTATTTTGTAAGTTTAAAAACTGTATTAGTTTTTGTATTTTCTTTATTTTTAATTTTTGGGTTTTTATGTAAATTTTTTTGACTTTATTGTGTATTTTCGTTTTGTTTTAGGCTTAAGTTAACGGTGTTGTATCTATAAAATTTTTAATTGTGTATGGGTTAAGTGGAACCATGATGGTCCTAATTGCGCCCAAAATAAGGACCGTTCTATCTGTCTATCTTCTTTCCGACCATTTTGATACGTAATCTAAATACCGGGTGTCCCATAAAGGCCCCCCTCTTTAACTTTTGAACGACTGTAAATTTTCAAACAATCTTTGGTAAATGTTACTAACATAAGCCAAAGTACTTTTTTATGTGGTTTAGGGTTCCAACCCTCACCCCTAAATAGGGGTTGCTGGGCTTAGTTTTTTATTTTCAAACAGCAACGCCTAACAAGTTGCATATCATTTTAGAGGGTAAAAAAAGAAAATGAATACCACAAAATAGACCTGTCCATGACTTCTTAAACTAAAGTTATGGCAAAAAATGTATCACCGTAATTAGGTTGTTGAACTATCCCCCGCTAAAAATAACAAGAAACTCTCAAATTTAACAACTAAGCTCTAGAGTGACCGTTGTCAGGAAACATTTTCAGTGTCCTTGGCTTAAGTCGTACACTCTTTTTTAGTGGGGGATAGTTCAACAATCTAATTACGGTGACATATTTTTTATAGGAGAACTATCATGGTACGAATACCAAAAAACCTTAATTCCGGGTTAAAAATATACTCATAAACATGCAGTGTTTGAGGCTGTTAGAAATAAAACATATTTTGCAGGACCTATCAGAGCAGAATTTGCTAAAAAAAGCCTATACGACGAACTCAAAACTCAACGAGTCCTTTAACAACATAATCTGGACCAGAGTCTCTAAACGCAACTTTGTTGGGATTAAAACATTGCAGTGTTAGATCCTGTCCTTACATTCAACTAAGTAAAGTGTTACAGCAACTATGTGTGGATGCTGGAAATAACTGTGTAATGGGCCTGAAACAATTGGACAGTAGAAGAGTTTTAGATGACGACAAAGCAGCTTTGGAATATACAAAGAGGAAAAAGAAAGAGAAAAGTAATATAAAAGAAAAAGGTAAGGCAAATAGGAAGAAAAAACTGTTCAGTATAGTGCTGGATTGTTGTAGTTTGATCGACAGGACTTGTTTCAAGGGTGTGGGGATTAAGGAGTACCCTCCCCTCCTTCGGCAAGGAGTCCAGGAAAATTTTTGATCTCCCCCAGAAAACTTTTAAATTTGGCTGTTCAGGTGAAATATTAACCCACACAGCATTGAGTCTGTACCTTTACACCGACAGTGAATACACAAACACCTATAACACTCCTAGAGGCCGCACCAAGTAGTGACCCAGCAGCTCATGCTTGAACTCTTGTAAAAAATAAACTAAGTATAATATGTAAAATCAAACGGCACATATTTTAGTGCCAATCTCTTAAAAGAAACATACCTGACTCTAATTAATAATATACATATTTTCCTTTCTCTGGGAGCTGGGGGGCGGCACCACTCTGCCCATAGGTATTGCTTGTTTGAAGTTTTTGGCTCTACCGAAAAATCACTTTTTCTGATTTCCCTTTTCTAATAAACTTGTAGTTATCAGTTCAAAGATGGCGGTGTTTTACACTTGATATCTAAATAATTCGACCACGCAGCTGAACCGCTGACGTGAGTTGAACAAATTTCCAAAATTAAGTTTATAGTCCTATGTTTTAGGGTTTCAATCAACAATTTGGGAAATAGATCTATTCACGACGGTGCAGAATAGCTGCAAAATGGTTCGCACGCCATTCCGCATATTGGGAGTATCTTCAATACACAAAGCATTGCGTGCTTCGCACGCCAACCCCCGTATTGGGAGTATCTCCAACACACAAATCATTGCGTGCTTCGCACGCCAATCCCCGTATTGGGAATATTTTCAATACACAGTGCAATGCGTGCTTCGCACGCCAAACCCCATATTGGGAGAATTTTCAATACCCAGAGCATTGCGTGCTTTGCACACAAATTTTAAGCCTCTGTGCTATGGACGCACATGTGCATCAGCTTTAAAATATTAGTGAATATTACGTAAAAAGGTTCAAAAGTAAAAAATAAAGTAATTTCTACTCATAGGCTATAAATATAAAAAATAAAAGATCATCTCCTAGCATAGGAAATACGAAATTTGCATAGCAGTGAAAGTGTTAAGAAACTATATCTACTCTGTTAAACTAAGAAAATATCGATAGATAAATGTAATATTTATTTGTGTCATTAGTTAATCTAATCATTCAAATACCGCAACTTAGTCCTAATAATCACATCTCATTGGATTATAATAATTTATTTTACAATTGTACTTGATCTTAAGCAATTTTTTTCATCAAAGTGTTATTTTTAAACAATCTTTGTGTTTATACTATATTTCTGAGTATTGAAATTATAACCTTCGATTGTGTAATGGTGGTAGATTTTTAATGGGCCTACTTGTTTATTTTTCAAGTCAACTACCTTTCTTCAAACTTTAAACATTTTATCTTTTTAGGTTAACTTATACACTCACATGTCTTCACTCGTATCAGCTTATGACGTCAAAATAATTTTAACTTGGTAGGATTCAAACCACACCTTCTGTAGGATATTTTTTCTGAACAGAACAAGTCATATAAACCGAAGAAAAAGTGTCAGGAATACATTTATTGTAACTAATTAGGCTGGTATGGTTAAATTTATTAAGCACACTAGCACGAATAACGAACGAACCCGAAAAATAATGTGCCAAATAACTTTAGTCCCTGAAAATATCGTTCGCACAAATAGAAACGTTGAAAGACGTTGTAGCAAAATATTGAAAATATCATTAGAAAAAAATGGAATAGGCCACACCAACTTGTATAAAAAGACATAACGCTCAACAACGAAATATGGAGATATAAAACGAGTAGCGAATTTAAATATCTACCAAGGACAAAATAATCGCTTCCAACATTAATATAAACTAATAATTCGACCACGCAGCTGAACCGCTGACGTGAGTTGAGCAAATTTCCAAAATTAAGTTTACACAAAGCATTGCGTGCTTCGCACGCCATTCCAATTATTGGGAGTATCTTCAACACACAAAACATTGCGTGCTTCGCACGCCAACCCCCGTATTGGGAGTATCTTCAATACACAATGCATTGCGTGCTTCGCACGCCATTCCAAATATTGGGAGTATCTTCAACACACAAAACATTGCGTGCTTCGCACGCCAACCCCCGTATTGGGAGTATCTCAATACACAATGCATTGCGTGCTTCGCACGCCAACCCCACGGTATATCCACCACATGGCTTTGAACCTGGTACTTCTACGGTATTTTACGTTTCGATCGGTTTTGGGGGAACCAAGCGAGCTATAAGGTCGCGTAAAAAACAAAATGTGCAGAATAACAACCTACATTTATTATATTTGTAGAAAAAACTCAAAAACAAATTCATTCTCGTGGGAAAAATCTAAAAAAATAGTAACTTCCGGTCAAAAAACGTGCTTCCGATTGTTGGATTTTGTTGGTTAACGAACTCGTCCGAGCGACGTAGACAACCAACATGTGTACCAAATTTGAACGAAATCGGACTTAAAATGCGGCCGCTACTGTGTGAACACTTATATACATATATGATTTTTAATGACACCCCAACACGTGTTCTGGGGACCATGATCGGTGCTCATTTGCTACTCCCGACCATGGGTCTTACCATAAAAGCCACTGCAATAGGTAATTTTTCCCATGGAAATTCGCTAATAATCGATTATATAAACCTCATGACCTTAAGGAAGTCCTAACTAAGCCTGAATTTATGAAATCTGTGTTAGGCTATTAATATTAACCTAACCTATCACAGAAGTTTCGCAGCCAAATGCCTAACAAGGTTGTCAGTGTGGGCAAAAGATAAATTTATATTAGATTTATCGACAAACTTAAAAAGCAGACACTCGGTGAATTAGAAGTTCTATCGACATCGGTACGTCAATTTTGAACCACTTTTTTACACACAAATGCAAAATGGAATTTATAAGAACAACGTATTGAATTTACCCTTTTTACCAATACTTCCTTATTAGTGTAATTCAATTTAGCAATCCTAGAAGTCTACAAGTAAAAGGTTATATTTTATTTTAAATTTCCACCATTTTGAATAATATACTCACATTTTCGATTGAGGTTATAAATTACCTATGATTTCTTGTACCCAATTTGATTAAATTATGTTTATAGCATACGAAAAATATCGTAGATACAAGACAATAATTATTATAAGAGGGGGGAAATATTAATTAAGTATTTAATGTTTTGAAATTAAATATAATAGTATATAATTTTCAATACTTGGTACATATAGATATTTAGTATTTATACACGAATTGGTACTCACACAAACACAAGTCAATTTTAAAAGTATGGCATTAAAGGCTATCATAGTTTAAACAAATCAGTAACACAATCTAAAAAAAATAAACCGTTTTCCTCGACTAAATGCACTTTGAACTAGTAAAAGAGCAAGCAAGATTAGAGTTGATTTTATCCACGTTGAAAAAAGACACAGATGAATAGGCCACTCTACTGGTAACGATAATCTACAAACTACGTCTAAACATCACATCTGTGCTGTGTTTAAACCAAAATACTAAACTAGACACAATGTTAGCAGGTCTTACCTAGAAATTGGAAATAGGCTTCCTCCAGCTTCATGACTATCGAGTAGCAAAGCACAAGTCGGACTGATCTATGCCTACTCGAGTAACAGCTGATAGATATGCCTCAACAGCTGTAATCTGATCAAATCCCGAGGGTCTCGTGTGTAGGCCTGCTCTTGCAATCGTTTTATTTACAAACAATGGGGGAAATTATCGTCTTTGCGTTATCGTTTTTGTAATAGGGATTTTTTTAAACAAATATAGTTTCAACATGTTTTGACAAAATTTGTTTATTGAACTAGATTTAAGACGGTATCTGAAAATACGTTTTCATGGTAGTTAACATATTTTGGAAATGTAAAACTCACCTAATTGTGCAGTATAAATATATATTGAGCTTAATTTGAATACCTAGTACATTTGCACTACTAATTTAAAAATTATAACTAATGTTTCTCTGAAGATGACGACGGTGCGTTCGAAACGCGTTAGAGTAAATAAGTGAAAAGTATTCATAATACCGCCTACACACCGTTGCTGTAACCATCGGTAACGAAGCTATGCGAATATTTTGTAGGCAATATTTTTGGAAATATTTATAGTTCAACTCTACATCACCAGTATTTTTGTGGGTCTGTCGGACGATTTTCTTCAGAACGTATTATAAAGGTATCGCCATTACAATTGCCATCGTTATGAACTAACTTTCGCGTGCTTTCGAATAATTTGAACTAAAAAAATATTTTCCTACGAATTTGGACGGCCAAAGTTTAATATTAGTATTAAATATATAGCCTGTTATACTAACTGGCCCGATCCGGCTTGGCACGGATAGACAAATCAAAGTCAAATGTATATTAACAAAAAATATATATCAATAAATATATTACGTACTGTCAGCGAGTCACGAGATGGTCCCTGAGTCCTTGCCTACATTTAGTTTGAAGGCGCTTGTAGCAATGTGCCACGGCCGTCTCTAGTACAGAGCCGCCGTAGTAGTGAATGTCCGCAGCATCGTTATTCGAAAAATGCTATTTAAAATCGAACGTGGAATAATGGACAAAATAAGAATCCTTCGGTGTTTGTGTGTGTGTTTTTTTAATATATATATATAAAATAACATTATTAGTAGCAATTATTGGAAATATGTATGCATTTACTGCTGTGAAAGAACAAAATATATATACTGTTCGTATGTACGTTTACTTAATTATTATACTAAATGGATTTTAATAGATTAACAGATAACAGCTTAAAAATATTATAATTCCGATTAGTAGTGTTGAAATAATATTAATAATATGTATTATTAATATACGGTATTTAAAAACACGGTAACAGTTTGGTATAGTATAATATTTTTGTATTTCTAAGTTTAAAAACGATAGAAAATTAAATTATTAATGAACAGTGTAATAATGTTCTTTACAAATAACAATAAAAGAAAATATCAAGTAATACAAATTATAATAAATGACTATAAATTAACTTTAATTGATATAACACATTTTTTTATACAACAACTGTGCATTTATTATACAACAAGTTATAAAACTCCTGCGTAGAGTTCTTAAAACTAATTAATAGCCCAGTTATTCTGTGCAAAAATAAGCCTCGACCTGAGAAAAAATCGGGCCCACAGAAAAATTGTTTTTAGAACTTCTTGACAGTGAAAAAACATAAAAAAAACTTTACATCCATAGGGGTCCAATTAATTAATATATTCACGTGTAAAGGTGTACTTTTTGATATTTTTTAAAATAACCAGAAAACTAGTGCTTTTTTAGCAAAAATGCAGGAGACCAAACTTTGAGCTTATAAAATTCTGAACAATTTGCGTTTTTATTATCTCCATAGCACTTACGGATCACGAGATATTGCCATTTCTAACTAAAAGTTGTAAATTTCTAACTTTTAAGTTAGGTTTTTATTAAATTGTAGACATAAGTCTTGCAAGTTCTTTTAACTTTTATTACAAGTGCTGTTTTAAAATATACGAAATAACTTGATTTGAACATTTAACATTATTTACCATCTTAGGCAAAAATGTTTTGTTTATTTGTTTATAATATGTAGGGGGGGGGAATCTCTGGAATTACTGAACCGATTAATAAAATAGTTTTACTAATATAAAGTTACACTATCTTTGAGTAACATAGGTTATAATAAATTTTGATTTAAGGGTTAAAACAACCCCTAAAACAATAAATAATAATTGTTATACTTTCCTTAAAGCTAGAATGCTGAAATTTTTTACATTTAATTCTTACAAGATATATAGAAAAAGTAAACTAGATTTGGATTTTGTTATTTTTTTTTGGATTGATTCCTGCTGCTACGGGGTGAACATGTGATAACAACCCCTAAAAAATTAAAAATGAATTATTATTTTTTCCTTAAAGTTATTAAACTGAAAATTTGTACATTTACTTCTTACAACAAACATATAAAAAGTATCATAGATTGACATTTTGTCACGTGCTGAAAAAGGGTGAAAATGCAGTAAAAATGTTGATTGTTATACTTTCCTTAAAGCTAGAGAATAAACCCATAATAAATTAATCAAAATAAGAAACCACTATGTTACATCCCAATTAAAAATAAATAAGACATTTTAGAATTTAATAGTAGAGCCTATTTATATAAAATAACCTGTTTGCATTTGCTTCGACGGGAGTCACCGTGGGGGTTGGCGAGCGAAGCGAGCAGGGGGCGGAGCCCTCTAGTATATTATATAAAGAAACTTTAAGAAGCGTGATAATATCAAGTATTAATTTTGTTAATCTAGAAATACGATAGTATGTTGTGATATACTAAAATATTGGATTTTCAAATGTTTCGGACAGAATATATCTGAGCAATGCGTCTCAAAATGAAAATAAACACATGTAGTGATCTACGCTAGTAGTGATACAGGCAGTCTGATACTTCCTCTGCCTTTGTCTGGTTTTGTCTATTTTTATAACTTAAGTCATATCAAGCTTCCGTTCGCTGTATAGAGAGAGCCCTGGCTGTTAGTAGCATTTTGTCGTGTACCTCGTCTAGCAATCGTACTTCCTGTTAGAAGTAAACTTTCTATATAAACTTACATTCATACAAAATATTTTACAGTAACTTAAATTTGGTTAATATTATTGTAGGTCCTACTTTATAGCTTTTTGATTTTTAGAACATCCTGTACTTACTGCATATTTTTTAAACTTAATTTACTCAATTTATTTATATGTAGTATGATATTTAAAGCGCCTGTAGGCTACTAGGTACACATTTTTCATTACTAATTACTATTTGTGCTGATTTTGTTGAGAATTTAGTCAATAGAATTAATTTGAAAAAATCGGTTGTTTTAATTACAAAAATCCATTTTAACATAAGCCTACATGATCAGTATCAATACTAAGCTATATGGCGTTATATTTTCCGCTATCGCGTCAGTCTATTAAAATAATAGTCCCCGTTACTCGCCTTTGCGCCTGCTAAACACTCGATACCGCGCGAGGACATGGCTGTTTACGGGCAGCTCCAGGGACCATCTCGTGGCTCGCTGACAGTACTAGGCCTATGTATTTCTTATGGGGATTTTTAGTAACTTTGACCCCCTTAAACCCCCCTGAAATTTCGAATTTTTTGAAAACATTTTCTTAGCGAGCACCTAGGGCCCTAGAGAAAGCTACAAACAAAATGTCATTCCAAACCGTTTGGTGGGGTTTTTTTTAGTACCTTTGACCACCCAAACCCCCCTAAAATTTCGAATTTTTTTAAAACCTTTCTTAGCGAGCACCTAAGGTCCTAGAGGAAGCTACATACCAAATTTCATTCCAATCCGATAGGTGTTTTTTTAGTAACTTTGATCCCCTTAAACCCCCTAAAATTTCGAATATTAAAAAAAAAATTCTTAGCGAGCACCTAGGGCCCTAGAGAAAGCTAAATACAAAATGTCATTCCAAACCATTTGGTGGGTTTTTTTTTTAGTAACTTTGACCACCCAAACCCCCCTAAAATTTAGAATTTTTTGAAAACCTTTCTTAGCGAGCACCTAATGCCCTAGAGGAAGCCACATACCAAATTTCATTCCAATCCGACAGGTGTCTTTTTAGTAATTTTAACCACCCAAATCCCCCTAAAATTTCGAATTTTTTTAAAACCTTTCTTAGCGAGCATCTAAGGTCCTAGAGGAAGCTACATACCAAATTTCATTCCAATC
>JAGFPH010008407.1:35215-51803 GCA_018207615.1 Philaenus spumarius
CTCACAAAATGGGGGTTGGCGTGCGAAGCACGCAATGCATTGTTTATTGAAAATACTCACAAATTGGGGGTTGGCGTGCGAAGCACGCAATGCATTGTTTATTGAAAACATTCCCAATACGGAGGTTGGCGTGCGAAGCACGCAATGCACAGTGTATTGAAAATACTCACAAAATGGGAGTTGGCGTGCGAAGCACGCAATGCATTGTTTATTGAAAACACTCCCAATACGGAGGTTGGCGTGCGAAGCACGCATTCCATTGTGTATTGAAAATACTTCCAATAACGGGGTTGGCGGGCAATGCACTGAGCGTAGGCCGCTTCTCATAGTGGTCAGTGTCAAGCTCACATGTGCGTCCCATACCCCGATCTAGGCCCCCCCCCCCCAAGAAAATATCATATGGGTCCCCCTCCCTGTATAAGAACCTTACCCAGCTTCTTTCTCTATCGTGTCCTTTTAGGACTTTGGAAAATACATTATTTTGCTTCCGCTGCATTGTGACTTCGTTTGCCTCTATGTCTCTGGATCGTTTCGAACGAGCTCGTTCATCATTCAATTATGCGCACAAATGTAATACACGTGTTAGTAGCGCAGAACGACTCGAAACCTGTGCGAATGTCGCAGCTAGACGACTTCCTAACCGATTACGCCACTCTCTTCGCGGTAGCAGTGTTAATAGAATCAACTACTGTATTTTCTTCCGACATTGTACCCGTCAGAGATACAGTAGCAACTGTAGACTCAACACAACACATGACACGATAGCATTACAACTTTGTGTATCGATCAGCTGAGTCAATGACTCGCTGCCAGCCATTGTCTTGACTCGAGGCTATTGTCTAATAACACGTGTTTTATCGTTACATCGTCGCAAAGGACGTGACAATCTTCCGTTCTCGCTTGTTGATATCGTCGTTCATTTCCATTTACTGTCGTCTGACACTGTCTAGCTGGGTAAGGAAACCGACATGTGTTTAACTGAGCCTGGGAAGGGGGGTACCAAGGGTTCTGTACAGCTAGTGAATAACAACTTGTCACATAAGACATAAACAATATACTGAAATAACCAATAACAGTTCGCATGGCGGAAAAAAAATTGTACATTGGTGGTTTGGATCAGTGAAAGAAGGTGACGATTGCATGGGCGCCCATATGATATTTTCTAGGGGGGGGGGGGGGGAGTCCGGGGGATGGGGCTTAACGAGTACCCTCCCCCGGCAAAAGGAGTCCAGGGATATTTTTGACCTCACCAAGAAAACTTTTAAAATTTGGCTGTTCAGGTGAAATGTTAACCCACACAGCATCGAGTCTGTACCTTTACACAGCCAATGAATACACAAAGACCTACAATACTCCTAGAGGCCGCACCAAGTAGTGACCCACCAGCTCATGCTTGAACTCTTGTAAAAAATAAAATAAGTATATGTAAAATCAAACGGCGCATAACATTTAAAACATATTTTAGTGCTAATCTCTTTAAAGAAAAATACCTGATTATAATTAATAATATACATATTTTCCTTTCCCTGAGAGCTAGGGGGCCGTGGCCCTCCTCTGTCCATAAAGTATGGGCGCCCATGGACGACTCCCAAGCGTATTAAGGGTCTGCTCCAGTAAACGAGAAAGCAACCGGAAACACAAGCGCATCTCAATATATCCCTACCTAAACAGTGCAATTTCTTGCTGCTGAACGCTTTGACATTGACTCATTTCAAACCATTTTATAAGTCTATCTTTTGTAATTGAGTAGGCCTATTGAAAAAAACCCCGAATATTCTTTATAAAATTTCGGATCCGGCTTGCAAATTATTTTTCATTATTAATTTTATTGTGTTAGGAAAAAATTCAAACTTTGTACTTACAAAATGTCAATTACATAACAAATCAAAAGCATTTAAAAAAAATGTAAATTGCAAAACGGATGCGTATTGTGACTGTGCTTAAAATGAGACCTTGCAAACATTTTTATGATAAAATAAACGAAATAAATGGTTTTAAATTTAACATTGCTCTTATGGGATACAAATCCAAGATGGCCGCCACTACAGCAGACCCTTACCATACACCGTCCATGTATGTTTGAATCCGTTTTAGTTTTCCT
This sequence comes from Philaenus spumarius, assembly GCA_018207615.1. NCBI lineage: Eukaryota > Metazoa > Arthropoda > Insecta > Hemiptera > Aphrophoridae > Philaenus > Philaenus spumarius. Next base: position 37,317 of record JAGFPH010008407.1, read on the forward strand.
GGTGTACGAACACCTGTACATTTACCGGTTTTTTGTTCAAAATTTTAGGTGCTTAAAGGTAGGAAAATGAAAAACAGCAAAGTGTGCCACAAACTCAAAAAAATGTGATGTTTCCAACACTGTAATCTTGAACCGAATCGTCACCATTCGATTTATCGAATGGACGATCTAGATGCTCTTGAGAGAAAAGCGGAGTCCAGTTCCAATTACAATGGGCACAGGTTGAGTCGTCGAGTGCGGGGTAATTTCTATTCAGTGTAATTCATTTTTATAATGTCCACACGTATAATGTACGTACGCCATTTTTATAATGTGCATTCCTAATGGTACGTCCGCGCGAGCCGTCCGTACATTTTTGGCATTAAATGAGTCATGTCTATCCCATAAATTAATAATTATGGCTAAATTAGTTCGACATTGTCCAGCTGATTTCAAATTTGTTATACAGGGTGACCAGTAATTACGGGATCAAACTTCGAGAAATGGTTCTATGGGTCGAAATAAGACAAAAAAGTTCATATAAACATAGGCCCGAAAACGCTTAGTTTTCCAGATATCTCCCATTTTGTTTTTGTACAAAATAAATCGTATCTAGAGAACGGTTTGATTGGTTGAGTTCAAACTTGTTATGAAGTTTAACCTAACAATATATATAAAAATAAGCGATTAAATTAAATTATGCATTTCAAAATGGCGGCTGTTTGAAAATTTCAAATCTAAATTGCTCAAAAACCGTACATTTTATTTAAAAAATGTTATGACACCTATTTTTTAATAAACTGGTACTAGTAATATTTATTATTTGAGAAAGAAGATAATTTAATATGTACACTATCACTTAAATATTAAGAAGTCTAATATTTCCATAGGAAAAATGAGCTATTGCAGTGGCCCTTATGGGAAGACCCAAGGTCGGTAGTAGCAAATGAGCACCGATCATGGTCCCCAGAACACTTTTAAAAAATCATACATATCACTCTAGCAGCCGCATTTTAAATCCGATTTGGTTCAAATTTGGTACACGTGTTGGTTGCAATTCGAAGCACGTTTTTTGACAGGAAGTAACTATTTTTTGAGATTTTTCCTACGAGAATTAATTTTTTTTTTTAGTTTTTTCCGCAAATATAAATGCTATTCTGTACATTTTGTTTTTTTACGCGACCTTATAGCTCGCTTGGTTCCCCCAAAATCGATCGAAACGTAAAATACCATAGAAGTACCCGGTTTAAAGCCATGTGGTGGATTCTACCGTGGGGTTGGCGTGCGAAGCACAAAATGCATTGTGTATTGAAGATACTCCCAACACGAGGGTTGGCGTGCGAAGCACGCAATGCATTGTGTTTTGAAGATACTCCCAATACGAGGGTTGGCGTGCGAAGCACGCAATGCTTTGTGTATTGAAGATACTCTCAATATGCGGAATGGCGTGCGAACCATTTTGCAGCTATTCAGCACCGTCGTGAATAGACCTATTTCCCAAATTGTTGGTTGAAACCGTAAAACATAGGCCTATAAACTTAATTTTGGAAATTTGCTCAACTAACGTCAGCGGTTCAGCTGCGTGGTCGAATTATTAAATTTATAAATTACTTTTAGGCTCCAGGATCAGATTACAAGGTAGATTTTTAAAAGTTGCCGTTTTATATCTGATTTAAACACCCCATAAGGTCATGTTAGAAGACAAATGAAATAGTAATCGTAAATTAGATTAATTATTTAACTTTTAATTCACGAATGTCAACTTTATTCCAGTTTCACGCTGTAATTACTTATTATAAAAGAACTCAGTATAACGGCCGCTCCTTAACTGGATCCGATCGAGTAACGCACAATGGATTTTTTTGTTGCAATATCGAATCCACCGATTGTAGGCTAACAAAGTCATGTAATAAACCCAGACGTACAGTTCACACGGTTGGCTTCCCCCCAATTAAATCACGACGGACGTAAAATGACCAAAAAGGGAAACTGGTCGCGCTATCCCAGCAGGTTGTCCGGTCCGTCCGACGGTGGAATGCCGCTGCGGAGGCGGTGCGAGGGCGTGCGACGGTCGAACGTTCAACCCCTCCGAGGTTCCTTTGTCCGAATCGTTCGGGGAAATAATTAACAGGAAGCACCCGCCATTATTGGACTCGTGCTCCGATCTAATTGTGCGTGAAGAATCGACGGAGGCAGCGTATAATTATTGTAAACTGTTCCGATAGATGGTTAGGTTGACGGATCAGAAGCGATTAGGCTAGTGAAGCGGTTTTTGTATCCGACGGCGATCCAAATAATGTGTTGTTATAAGCTTCATAAAGTAAGAACACAAAAATAATGAGCAATTGTTGTATTTAAACTTCGTAAGTATTACGCGAAATTATGCACGACACCTAGGTATTATTTTAAAATTAAATAATTCGACCACGCAGCTGAACCGTTGACGTGAGTTGATCAAATTTCCAAAATTAAGTTTATAGGCCTATGTTTTAGGGCTGCAACCAACAATTTGGGAAATAGGTCTATTCACGACGGTGGTGAATAGCTGCAAAATGGTTCGCACGCCATTCCGCATATTGGGAATAATTCAATACAAAATGCATTGCGTGCTGCGCACGCCAACCCCCGTATTGGGAGTATCTTCAATATACAATGCATTGCGTGCTTCGCACGCCAACCCCCGTATTAAGAGTATCTTCAATACACAATGCATTGCGTGCTTCGCACGCCAACCCCCGTATTGGGAGCATCTTCAATACACAATGCATTGCGTGCTTCGCACGCCAACCACCGTATTGGGAGTATCTTCAATACAAAATGCATTGCGTGCTTCGCACGCCAACCCCCGTGTTGGGAGTATATTCAATACACAATGCATTGCGTGCTTCGCACGCCAACCCCCGTGTTGGGTGTATCTTCAATACACGATGCATTGCGTGCTTCGCACGCCAACCCCCGTATTGGGAGTATCTTCAATACACAATGCATTGCGTGCTCCGCACGCCAACCACCGTATTGGGAGTATCTTCAATACACAATTCATTGCACGCAAACCCCCGTATTGGGAGTATCTTCAATACACAATGCATTGCGTGCTTCGCACGCCAACCCCCGTATTGGGAGTATCTTCAATACACAATGCATTGCGTGCTTCGCACGCCAACCCCCGTATTGGGAGTATATTCAATACACAATGCATTGCGTGCTTCGCACGCCAACCCCCGTATTGGGAGTATCCTCAATACACAATGCATTGCGTGCTTCGCACGCCAACCCCACGGTAGAATCCACCACATCATGGCTTTGAACCGGGTACTTCTATGGTATTTTAAGTTTTGATCGATTTTGGGGGAACCAAGCGAGCTATATATAAGGTCGCGTAAAAAAACAAAATGTGCACAATAACATTTATATGTGTAGAAAAAAAACTCTAAAAAAATAGTTACTTCCGGTCAGAAAAAACGTGCGTCCGATTGTTGGATTTTTTTTGGCTAACGAACTCGTCCGAGCGACGTGTGCAATAAACTTGAACCAAATCGGACTTAAAATGCGGCCGCTAGAGTGCGAACATGGAGACTATGATCGGTACTCATTTGCTACTCCCGACCTTGGGTCTTACCATAAGGGCCGCTGCAATAGCTCATTTTTCCTATGGAAATTCGCTAACTAGGGTATATACCCTTGCGTGCCAAGCCATGCTCGCTCAAGTATTTAAAGCAGCCTATGATTCAATAAGATCCAAAGTGCTTTTTTTACCTGTAAAAGTTTTGCAAAGTAATGGGCAAGAGTCAAAATATTACAAGCGCATGAGTAAGCTTACATAAACTAACAAAAGTACAGAGCAAGTACTTCTGCAACGCGCGGAGATAAACGAGGAGGAACATGGATCAAAGTTTGCGTAAACATATTTTCGGAAATTCATCCTTTAACAATAAAAATAATTTAAATATCTAAAATGGTTAAACCGATTGAGTTTCTGTTTTTTATCCGAGCCCTTAGCTTACAGTAGACAAAATTCATATTTATAAAAAAAGACTTTAATGCTGGCGTAGAAAAGGAGTACTACAATAATGAATTAATTTAGATTTATTGTTAACTAGCTGCCCGATCCGGCTTTGCACGGATAGACAAATCAAAGTTAAATGTATATTAACAAAAAATATATATCAATAAATATATTACACTTTGTATTTCGTATGGGGATTTTTTAGTAAATTTGTGCCCCCGAAACCCCCCTAAAATTTCGAATTTTTTGAAAACCTTTCTTAGTGAGCACCTAGGGCCCTAGAGGAAGCTACGTACCAAATTTCATTCCAATCCGTTCTGTAGTGGTTTTTTTAGTAACCTTTACCTCCGTAAACCCCTCCTAAAATTTTTAATTTTTTTAAAACCTTTCTTTGCGAGCACCTAGGGCCCTAGAGGAAGCTACATACCAAATTTCATTCCAGTACGTTCTGTAGTTTTGAAGAAATCGTGTTTTAATAACTTTGATCCCCAAACCCCCCTAAAATTTCGAATTTTTTCAAACCCTTTCTTAGTAAGCACCTATGGCCCTAGAGGAAGCAAACATACCAAATTTAATTCCAATCCGTTCGGTAGTTTTGAAGAAATCGTTTTTTAATAACTTAGATCCCCAAACCCCCCTAAAATTTCGAATTTTTTCAAACCCTTTCTTAGTGAGCACCTATGGCTCTAGAGGAAGCTACATACCAAATTTCATTCCAATCCATTCGGTAGTTTTTGAGAAATCATGATGAGTGAGTCAGTGAGTGAGTGAGTGGTATATATATATATATATATATATAGACATATATAATATAGATTTACATAAGTAAATCTGTTGAAATAGTATTTGTTTGGCAAAATATTTAAAGCGTTCGAGCCGGTTAAATCCTATGCAATAGCGTGACAGTATTTGTTAATCACGAAACTTCCAAACACCGTCGCAATGCTCACTAACGGTAGTGATTTTGGTATTACAAATTTTGTACAGCCGGACTAAAATCCGCCTACCTGTAAAGTTGTAACGCAAAAGGTGGCACATTTACGGACGTTTCGACCGACCGGGGAGGCGGATTAGATTCCGCTCGACCGTGGAAACGATTCTTGCAATTTTTCTTTAATTATAATCTGGTGATTTGTTTTTGAGTTCAACTAATTACTCAAAGAAACACATTAGCGAACCCTTTAATGGTTATTTGTCTCGATAAACCGGTAATTAATATTAATTGACGAAAAACTGTTTAAACGTCCATGATTCATTCCAGTAATCTGAATTAACAAATTCATCGAAAAACAAAACACAAAATGCCTCCTATAGTGGCTCAACTATTTGATCATTTCACAACAACAGTGGTCTGCAAAAAAACTAAATGCTCGAAGTAAACTTGGCGACTGTATAATTAACTTTATCGCAAAATAAAATCAGTTCTCTTGGCAGTTATAAGATAAACAAAGTTAATAAATGGCCGTTTTTATACGTTTACATGGGAAAGAGGTTCGCAAGATATTTAATAGCTTGGTTTGCAATTATAAGTTATGCGAGTGCATGATAAATGCGAACTGTGCAATTACTGTTGAAAGTGAATGCAAATTAATTGTTTTTTTACCTCGTATCGGTTATTTACTTGTCAGTTGAAGGTAAACTGAAGTGTTTGGGAAGAAACGGAATTCTGATATTCGGCTGGTAAATGTTTTAATCCGGAAACTTCTGATTTTAACAAGAATTCGGTTTCTTAACACGTTCACTGCTAAGCAAATTTCGTATTTCCTACGCTAGGAGCTGATCGTTTATTTTCTATATCTATAGCCTAAACGAGTAGAAATTAATTTATTTTTTACTTTTAAACCTTTCTACGTAATAATCACTGATATTTTAAAGCGGACGCACATGTGCGTCCATAGCGCGGAGGCTTAAAATTGGTGTGCAAAGCAAGCAATGCTCTGTGTATTGAAAATTCTCCCAATACGGGGGGTTGGCGTGCGAAGCACGCATTTCACTGTGTATTGAAAATACTCATAATACGGGAGTTGGCGTGCGAAGCAAGCATTGCACCGTGTATTGAAAATGTTCCCAACACGGGGGTTGGCGTGCGAAGCACGCAATGCATTGTGTATTGAAAATACTTCCTAGACGGGGATTATCGTGCGAAGCACGCAATACATTGTAAATTGAAAATAGCTCTTAAGACGGGGATTGGCGTGCGAAGCACGCATTGTGTATTGAAAATACTCTCAAGACGGGGGTTGGCATCCGAAGCACCAATGCTTTGTGTATTGAAAATTCTCCCAACACGGGGGTTGGCGTGCGAAGCACGCAATGCATTGTGTATTGAAAATACTCTCAAGACGGGGGTTGGCGTGCGAAGCACCAATGCATTGTGTATTGAAATTCTCCCAATACGGGGGTTGGCGTGTGAAGCACGCAATGCATTGTGTATTGAAAATACTCTCAAGACGGGGGTTGGCGTGCGAAGCACGCACTGCATTGTATATTGAAAATACTCTAAAGACGGGGGTTGGCGAGAGACGCACGCACTGCATTGTATATTGAAAATGCTCCCAACTCGGGGGTTGGCGTGCGAAGCACCAATGCATTGTATATTGAAAACTCTCCCAATACTGGGGTTGGCGTGTGAAGCACCAATGCATTGTGTATTGAAAATACTCCCAATACGGGGATTGGCGTGCGAAGCACGTAATGCATTGTATATTGAAAATACCCCCAACATGGGGGTTGGCGTGCGAAGCACGAATTGTACTGTGTATTGAAAATTCTCTCAATACAAAAAAAAGAAAAAAAATATTTCTTGGTAGTTGTCAATATCTCTGTTATCCTTTGAGCTACAGACAAAATAAAAAAAAAACATTGTGTTTTTCATTAAAAAAGTAGACTTTTTTGTCTCTTGTAATATTTTTTAAAGTTTGCTGTTTTTGAGATTTTTGACATTAAAAATTATAAACCACCACCATTTTGAAAATATTTAAAATAATGTTCTAATTTTTCGTACAGTGATAAGAGGTTATGCAACAAATAGGTATACAAAGTTTAAGCTCAATATCTTTTCTACTTCCAAAAATTTTATGTATTTTGTAAAAAACACGTACAGACAGGCGAAAAAATAAGCACCGTAGACCCATGTTTATATTGTGAAATATGTTTGTCTGAACCCCAGGAACATATCCACAAAAGGGGTCCAGAGAGTTTGGGGACATTCTGTATAGTATTAGAAAACTGTATTTTTTTATCAACCTTACATTTTACATGTTTTGTAACTATTATGTATGCTCTTTAACACGCAAAATATCGGACGAATCTACACATTTGCATGACTTTAACTTGATCTAAACAGCGAAGTCTATACATATGAATGAATGTTGACTGGATCGAGGAGGCACTGCATGTTTTCACGTTTGACACGTTCTATATTATGTACAAATTATCACACATAGCACTGTCCTCACTTTCCCCTCCTGTTACCGCATTCGCGTGGCCTACATTATCTTGACGATTCCATTTCAGTAGGAATTATTGTGGACGTATTGATCGCTTGAAAATTAAATCAAACATCTTTTTCTAAGCGAAGGAGTAACAATTTTAGAGCGATGTCGACCGGATGTTGTTTTGTATCTTCTTTAATCTGTGCTCGGAATAATACAGAGTTTAATCATCGATATGAACAAAAGTTGAATCTGTGTTTTTCCCTTAGTTCAGAAGCCTAAAATTATCTATACTTATAAAAGCCAAATACCATTGACTCATCACAGTTTCTCCAAAACCACGAGGCCTACTAACATGAAATTTCGCACTAATAATCTTTATAGGCTCTAGACGCGCACTAAGAAAGGGTTTCCGAAAGTTCGAAATTTTAGGGGGGGTTTTGGGGGGGTCAAAGTTACTAAATCACGATTTATCAAAACCTACCGAACGGATTGGAATGAAATTTGGTATGTAGCTTTCTCTAGGGCCATAGATGCTCGCTAAGAAAGGGTTTTAAAAAATTAGAAATTTTACGCGCACACTCAAGTTTCGATATAATTAGAATAAAAAAAAACTAGAGGACTAACCTAAACTGTTTAGTCACAGTATGTTGCCGATAACAGTATAATTGTAGGAACCTGCTTGGGGGGTAGTTTTCCGGGGGGTAGTATTCCGGCGACCCGCTTTTGCTAGGGGGGGTAGTATTCCAGTCGCGGACACGGCTCCCATATTGGTTAGTTGGCAGATTTCGTGACGTCACGTTTCACCTGGGGGGAGGGGTAGTTTTCCGGAGGGTAGTATTCCGCATCCCCCACGACTTCTCTAAAACCATCCAACGGATTGGAATGCAATTTGGTATGTAGCTTCCTCTAGGGCCGTAGGTGCTCCCTAATAAAGTTTTTCAAAAAATTCGAAATTTGATGGGAGGTTTGTGGGGTCAAAGTTACTACAAAAAACCATCGAACGGATTGGAATGAAATTTATTATGTAGCTTCATCTAGGGCCCTAGGTGCTCGCTAAGAAAGAGTTTTAAAAAAATCGAAATTTTAGGGGAGGTTTGAGGGAGGTAAATTTTACTAAAAATCCCCATAAGAAATACATAGTGTAATATATTTATTGATATAATATATTTTTTGTTAAGATACATTTAATTTTGATTTGTCTGTCCGTGCAAAGCCGGGTCGGGCCAGCTAGTAAAATTATAAAAACATTAATAACAAAATAAAAGGACGTTATTTACTAAAAACAAATAAATCGGAATAAGAAACAGTCTGGCAGAGTCATTACAAGTCCATCAAAGCTCATAAAACACCCCTTCACTGCCTGTTTGATCTTGTTTACTTTAAACGTCTGTTCCGTCAGCCTGAGGGACATAACATAACCTATAAACCCTAACACATAAACCTCTGCAACGAAGCCTATATAACTGTAACAGATCGCCCTGTAAAACACAGTTTTGTGATATTTTTAACTCTCACAAGTTTTACCCATATCTCGACGTATCCGGTGGGTTCAATCCTTTGACTTCCGGCGATCAGGATATGTCTGTCATCCCATTCATATCTGGAATACTAAAACGTAACAAAGATTCGTCCTCGAAACCGTGGTACAAGAATAAACCGTCGCTGGTAAACGACTTCCTTAACTATTTCTGGTTGTCAAAGGATATATTGTTATTTTTGTCGGTTTAAAATGATGTTCGGTTGAGCGGGGCGTTATTAATGCTAGACTACAATTGGTTCTTTTTATCCCTTACACTTGTAAACCCCCGTGCGTAAATCACTGGCGGGTTAAGGCTCGGCTCCCTAAATTAAAAACGGCGAAGTTGGTAACTAATTTCAATGTTTAAATAACCTAACCATACCTGCACTTTTAAGCGTATTTTTGTGTTATTTTCGTCAAAAAACGAAAGCTGTATTTTTTTCGTAAAGTAAAATAGATTGTGGGTGTTGTTTGCTAAGGTTTTTTGCAATATCTCTTTTTGTAACCGAGTAAAACATTAATAAAGTTTACTATTTATATCATACTCTTATGACAACAATACAAATTACTTTTGGTTTTTTTACATTCCATATTATTTATTTCTTGAAAGAGTACCCAAAATTCAAACAGCCCAGAAACTATTCAGAATAGAAATAACATTTCGGTCACATTAAAGTCACGTTTCTCTACTTCAAAGTTAGTCCTCATCAGTTTTGCTGAAAACCCCTAGTTTCACGGTGAAAAAAACACAAATTCTATCTGAAAACTACCAATTTTTGAATATTTGCTTGAAAATTGAATGGCTGTAACTCAAAAAGTATTATCCTCGGAAAGATGATTTCCATTTAAATTGTGGTAAATTTACTTTTCTATAAAAAAGGACTAAATGATTTCTTTTCAAAAAAAATTAGGAAAAAAAACTAGAACATGGAAAAAAATGTGGGGTTTTTCGTCGCCGGTGGTGCGCGCGGAGTACAGCCGAGATCGAAACTTGGAATTTTAAATAGTGCCCCTATATATACAACATTCCAAAAATCAGAACTACCCGACCTTTTGCATCTATGGATGTACAGATTGACTGAACTAGGCCTATAGTATGTCCTCTACAAAATCCGGTAAAATTTCTGCGTGGCAACACGAACTTGTGTATATTACTGCTACGTATAAAACACCTCTACAGTAGCATTAACTGTTCAACATACTTTCTTAAATTTATTGAAGCACTTTTTATAACTTAAATGCCAATATTTGACCTATTTAGTGATTTTCTTCGTTCAAAACTATTGATTTCGCTTATTTGAATCATAATTTTTGTTCATATACCAATAAAAATGCTCCTTAATCATAAACCAACAACTATACGACTATAAACGGAATCACCTTTTTTAAAGCTCATATTTTATGGAGTATATTGTCGCTTTTTTAAATGTTCTATCTAGAACGGTTCTCAAGTTGTAAGCGTTTTAATAAACGGCGCCCCCCACCATATTACCCCTCCCCATGATGATGTCGATCTCCTGGGGGGGGGGGGGCGACGACATGACTTTTCATGATCATTATAATGCCTATAACAACGATCAGAAATAAAATTGCGTCAGGCTTTCCATGCATACTCAACCCCCTCCAGATCCCTACGAAGCATCCGACGATCTGTGTTTGAATTTACTTTATAAACTCGAGTATAATATTAAAATAATTTCCAACCGGATGCACTGTTTGTTCGTGTTCTACTTCCGCCACAATGTCCTTGCAAATCCACATTTCAATAGAATCATGGGAACTGACCGTATCAGTCTACATATATTTATTTTAATATTTAACAAAATTAAGTTCAACAACTAAAATCAGTGGTTAGGGGGCGCTACCCTGTCCGCCATATCGAATCTGATTCTCATAAGAGCAATGCTTCAGAATAAGTAATTTTTTCCCGTTAATTCGTCTAATAAATTTAAAAATTTGGTTTCATTTTGAAGTACTGTCATATGATATAAATAGTAAAAAAAAGTAAACTTTATAAAATTTTTTCTCAGTTGCAAAAAGAGATATTGCAAAAAAACCTTAGCAATCAACACCCACAATAAATTTTACTTTAAGAAAAAAAAGTACAACTTTCGTTTTTTGACAAAAACAACACAAAAATAGTGAAGGTATGTTTTGGTTATTTAACATTGAAATTGGCACCCAACTTCGCCGTTTTGAATGTAGAGAACCGAACCTTAATAGCGTTAAGTGATTTTACTTTCTCACTATACTATAGTATAGAGAAAGTATAGTGATCGCAAAGAAAATCGATGTTGAGATATCCCTTTTGGAAATTGGAACCCCCTGAGTTCAAAAAAGTGATTTTTACAAAATGTCTGTCTGTATGTACACAAAGCTAGAGAGAAAACTATCCCATCGATTTCGAACAAATTTGCACCAAACATGTCAATTAGGCCTGTATAGATGCACGAAAAAAGGTTTTGAAGAATTTGGAAAAACAACCCCTTTTTCGGAAAAAAAACCGCCAAAAATCAGTTATAATTTATACAGAAACGGCTCTAATGATTTTGAAAAAAATAGACTTATTTGTAGCACTTAATGTACCCTACCATATGCAAAAAACCGAATCTTTCAAAAAATTCTCGTTTAGCTAATAATAATAATAATAATAATAATAACTGTTTTTATGGGGGTTTTTTCACCAAAAAGTTGGTTGTTTTCAAAATTTTTCAGAACCTTTTTTCGCGATCTCTACAGGCCTAATTGACATGTTTTCTGCAAATCTGTTCGAAATCGGTCGAATAGTTTTTCCTTTAGCTAATAATAATAATATTTATTAGTTACTCTCCTACTTGAATGTACTATCCCCTCTCATACTTTAATACAATTATGAAGTCGCAGTTGGGGCTACTTACGGGGGTCGGCGTGCAATGCATTGTTCGTCGGCCGCTTGTCATAGTGTTCAGTGTCAAGCTCACATAAGCGTCCTTAGCAGTGAACGTGTTTAAAAGGGTTTAGATTCAAAACCCCGTTCCTGATCAGACCCCCCCTGCCCCCCGAAAAGTTTTCCTGGGTGCGGCCTTGATTTTCCGCTTTTATGATGCTGCCCTATTTTTGGAGACTGCGGTCAACTCAGAAATATTTGTTCACTCCTGCCGTGCCTTGTTCTAATTTATGTCCTATATTGAAGCAAAGAGTCCTATTATTCAGCTGTTTTATCTGTTATTGTTTCAATCATATTTTAATCTTCATAACGGTTTAACCGATAGAGTCAGCATGAAACTATACATCCGCAAATTAATATATTAATCACAGGTCTGTTTATATTAATCATCATAGCTCACAGAGATTACCCACCCGATGAATCATGATATGAAACAGGCGCTGGCGAAGAAGGTTTGATGCAATTACGTCCGAGCAATACGCACGCGACATTCTGACCTCTAACCTACAAATTGAAGCGGTCAATTGACCACGACGTCGAGATGATTAACTGGGCATGCGCATTATACCAATAAAACAATTGTTCTAGATTGTCGCGTCTTTGAAATCACAGGATCCGTGGTACTTTCCGTTTCCTCGGTGAGATCATCGCCGCCTACGTAAGTTAAATCAAGGCCTACATGCATACGTCAAATGATAAACGTGGAGGGTGTCTTGGGGTTAACTATTTTAAATGGTATCACACTTTGTGCTGTTTTATAGTTAAAGATCTCTTTAACAATTTCACTTCTATTAAATAGTTTGGTCTGCCCTAAACCCAACTGCCGGGCTATTTTAGACTTCCTACAAACAATTTCTTAGACGTTTTGTCAATGAATCTACATATTTATACCAACCAAAATGAATCCTTATTGTTATAAGTCACGTATAAGACAAATTTGAAGACATTATGTTATTAGGTAATTTATTGCCACCTGACTCATAAAAGGAAAACACGATGAGACATTTTTTAACCTTGAAGCTTAGCTAAACTGTAACCGACAGATTTGTGTAAAAATCTATTTATTGATAAAAAAAGTAAATTGACTCTTATCTCGAAAAAACTAAACATGAAAACTATAAACAAAGCCATGCTCAAGCAAAACAACAACCAAAAATTAAGCTAACTCATCCCTCAACCCAAACAATAGTGGTGCCAAAATCTTAGTAATTTTATTGCGCAGAGTTGGAAAGCTTTTGAGCTTTCTAGCGTGAGTCGTAGCACGTCGGGATCACGTTTTGGGTCAAAACTTTTTAAATACAGTGTGGGGTATCGTTTTATAGGTTTTTGGGTAGGGGAAAACCTATTTTGACAGTAAAAAGGTAGTATCGCGTCGGGGTCACTTTTTTGGGTCAACATTTTGAAAATACAGTTGGGAATTTTGAAAATACAGCGTGGAGTATCGTTTTATATGTTTTCGGGTACGGGAAACCCGATTTTGACAGTTAAAAAGTCGTAGCGCGTCGAGGTCTCGTTTTTGGATCAAACTTTTTTAAATACAGTATGGGAATTTTGAAAATACATCGTGGAGTATCGTTTTATAGGTTTGTAGGTAGGGGAAAACTGATTTTTACAGTTATAAGGTCGTATCGCGACGGGGTCACTTTTTTGATCAAACTTTTTTAAATACAATGTGTGGTATCGTTTTATAAGTTTTTTAGTAGAGAAAACCGATTTTTATAGTTAAAAAGTTGTAGCGCGTCGAAATCACGTTTTTGGTCAACATTTAAAAAAAAAACAGTGGGGGCTATGGTTTTATATATTTTTGGATACAGGAAAACCGATTTTGACAGTTAAAGAGTCGTAGCGCGTCGGGCTCTCGTTTTGGGGTCAAAATTACTGAGGTGCGTGACAAAAACGTCACATTTTTTAGTATTTAAGAAAAACACGAGCCAAAGTCTCGAAAAAGTTGCACATCTTTTCATCTTGTTTTATTTAATAATTTCTCTTTTCCATAACGTCTTTCCTTAGTTATACAAGTTAGACTAGCGAGGTAAAATATCGCTCTAGTTCTATTTTTGTCCAAGTGATGGAGAGCTCTGATGTATTTGCAATACAGTATATCCCATTCGCTACTATTTATTTTCCTCGCCGTACAAACATTATCTCTTGCTCTGACAATGGAGAGCGTCTTCGTCTAAAAATGTACTCAACGAATCGACGTCGGTTTATTTACGTTCTTCGCACTTTAACGATGTGCAGATCGTTATTTCTTCACCCCCCCCCCCCCTCGTAGAAAGAACTCCGTGACGCAAATCCAGTAGCAACACTCGACAAGAAACCACGTGTAGGTCTCTTCAGCGCATGTGCGGCTTGTAACAAAAAAAAACTGTACTCACAGGATGCAGTTAGTGGCTAGACGCGATGAGTGTGTAAAAACTATGACGACTTTCATTTAATACGACCATTACATCAAGTAATGGAGCAGCGTTCCGTCCCTTTAAGTTAGAAGTAGATTACTCTTACAGTTTCTGCTCACGTAACGGTAGCAAGATGAATCCATAGGCTACTAATTCCAAAGCGCAGATATACCTATGGGGGTCCCAGGATGATCGGACATGTTTTTGAAGGGCAGATTCGG
>JAGFPH010008408.1:4397-55791 GCA_018207615.1 Philaenus spumarius
TTTTTAGTGAACACTTATGGCCCTAGAGGAAGCTACATACCAAATTTCATTCCAATCCGTTTTGTAGTTTTGAAGAAATCGTGATTTAATAACTTTGATCCCCCCATACCCCCCTAAAATTTCGAATTTTTTCAAACCCCTTCTTAGTAAGCACCTAGAGGAAGCTACATACCAAATTTCATTCCAATCTGTTCGGTAATTTTGGAGAAATCGTGATTTAGTCATTTTTACCCCTCAAAACCCCCTAAAATTTCCAATTTTTTAAAACCCTTTTTTAGTGAACACTTATGGCCAAAGAGGAAGCTACACACCACATTTCATTCCAATCTGTTCGGTAGTTTATGAGAAATCGTGATGAGTGAGTCAGTGAGTGAGTGAGTGGTATTTGGCTTTTATATATATAGATACCTATTTATTTGATGTTTTTAGCCTCTAAGCTGTAAACTTTTATGGATTTTGTGTCTTTCAAAATCGAATCTAAGTAAAAGTTTATACTTTTTACATAATCTTATTGCTGAGATAGAAGGTAAAACTAGATTATTTTATAAGCAATTCAAAATAATTCTATGACCTAAAATGTTTTCAAATATCAGTTTAACTAACGATTTAAATATGAATAAATATCTAGAAATTATTTTCAAACTGTCATTAACGTAGTTTCTTTATTTTGTATTCCAGTTTGTATCCACGGCCATAGTGGATTTGCGTACCTAACGCAGTAGCCTAAACAAATTTGAATTTGCACGAAGACCAATGATGTTAATTTAATTGGAAAAAGTGCTTTTAGATGAGTAAATTGCCTAAAACTTTAAGTTTTTTATTACCATTCAATTAGTAGTACATTAGTACGTATGTAAAATACTATGGTATATATAATTATTTTATAATGCTCTTGAAACCTATATTCATAAATTGTATGTTTTTCGCATTAAAATGATCGCACAACCCTTTGTACCACTTTACCGTGGATAGGTTTTTTAATCTATGTTATTCTATCAAAATGCTATACAGGGTGACTATTTTAAGTGTGCCACCATTGGTATATCAGAAGCAACAAGATTTACAGGAAACTTCACCTACTTTTTAGTGGCCATTAAAAATATGAATTTGAAACTTCGTAAATATGCCGCCATTTTCCAACATGGCGGCCAACTTTCGAATTTCTTATGGAAACCCCTATTTTTTATGATGCATTTGGATTTTACAAGCAATTTTAAGACTTTTTTATTGTTGGTGTTTTTTGATAAACTTAACCGTTTAGCCGCTAAAAGCGGTGAAAATGTCAGAAACTCTTATTTTAACAATTTTAAAAAGAGGCTTATTTTCAATTTGCAAACAATAAAATTTAACTCAAAGTGCAATGTGTTTTACAATTGATTGTTAAAATGCTGCTGCCATTTCACAAATACTTTATTTCATACAAAAAACCTACTTAAATTACTGTTAAAAAATCGCTAACGCAACCACTGTGCATTTATGTGCGCACGCATGTATTTATAAATACGGAGGAGACTTTGAAAACCTGCTTTAATTAAGTCATAATTAATTAATTTAAATTAATTAGTTTTTTGTTTTAAGAAAAAGCTATTCTGTTAAAAGTACCTAAATAGCTTACATGACAACTGTACTATTTTTACAGGTTTTTTTCTCCTACATCGTAAAGCGTACATAGAAACTTCTTTGCATCATGGCAACAATATGTTTTGGAACACAAAAAGACAGCCAAGATGACTTAATGAATTATGAATTAAAGCAGGTTTTCAAAGTGTCCTCCATCGTCATAAATAGCCTACATGCGTGCGCACATAAATACATCTTCTACACAATACACAGCGATTTTTTAACAGAATTAAGTATTTTTTTTTTTTATAAAATAAAGTATTTATGAATTTGCAACAGCTTTTTAACATTTTATTGTAAAACATATTGCACTTTGAGTTAAATTTTATTCTTTGCAAATTGAAAATAAGCCTCTTTAATAATTAATTGTTGAAATAAAAGTTTCTGACATTTTCAGCGCTTCTAGCGGCTAAACGGTTAAGTTTATCAAAAAAAAAAAAACACCAAGAATAACAAAGTCTTAAAATTGCTTATAAAGTCCAAATGCGTCATAAAAAAAGGGGTTTACATAAGAAATTCGAAAGTTGGCCGCCATATTGGAAAATGGTAACATATTTTCGAAATTTTAAATTCATATTTTTAATGCCCACTAAAAAGTAGGTGAAGTCCTGTAAATCTTGTCGCTTCTGATATACCAATTTTGGCACGCTTAAAATAGTCATCCTGTATTGTGGTCAATATTTATCACAATTTTCTTCTTTAAATAACCGAAATGGTCCAGCAAAACAAGTACATTGTAAATATGCTGTGATTAACATAAATCGATCATAGAATCACATTCAAACACATTTCCCTACATTGTAACGTATTTTCAGAAATTTTCGTGATATTATTATGTTTCGTTTCCTAGGTTGCTTCCAATTTCAATATAGCAAATATATATATTTTTTTAATATTAAAACTTATTTTTGAGTAACATAGATTTTAGTCAAAGTTTTTGACTACTTACTCTGTCTTGTGACTTATTTTGTAACATAAGTTAAGCGTTTTAGAACGTACATTCCATCTTCAGACTCGCTCGTGAGAGGTAGTCAAACCATTGAAACACTACAAATCGTGAACATCACAAAAAATAAACCATTAACATTCAAATACACGACAGAATATCGGTGTCATTTACATTGCACAGTTTGTAAAAATATATCTAACAGTAGACTTTCCTAACATATGATCTTTCCAGTACTATAAGTTTATAAATAATGAATCAAGTTATACAAGAATTAATTAATGTCTGGTTATTTTTTAACTAAAGAAAATTTGATCGTTTTCCGAGCGACTAAGTTTGCAATGATTCCAATTGACAGACGAGGTGATTTAGAGAAAACATACAAAACCACTTGTTAAAGTCTTTGTGATTTAAGAAACCTTTCAAGTCAACACATGCATTGCTGCTTATAACGAGCTTTTGTAGCGGTAGAATGACGTAGGTAAATAATAAATAACACTGGAAAAAACACGCTCGAATAAATGTTGTACACACATTGATCAAGAAACAACTACATTTGATAGCATTTACAATAAATACGTACTAGCTGACCCGTGCGAATACTTCGCCACTTAGGAGTACTTACATGATTTAATTCCTTCAATTATTCTATAAATAACAGTTTATAACGATTTATTACGTTTTACTTTGATTAAATTTGATTAATTTGCGTTATAGATTACTCTTGCATATACAATGTAAACAATCTAACGAGCAGCTGTCATGGTAGTTAAACAGATTGTTAATAGATGGCGCCTTTCATTTGAAAGCTTTTTAATCAATATTTGTAACGAAAACATTAATTTTAAGCTGGGAATATTTGCTTTAAAATTATGTTTCAATCATTAGTTTTGATGGCGAATTAAAGGAGATATGTCGTTACCTACCACAAAAAATAACACATTTTAGAAATAATATATAATAGCTGACCTGTGCGAATATTTCGCGTGTTATGAGTAGACCACCTTACCTGATTACCTACCTGATTGATTTAATTAAGTAAATTACGTTTATTTATTTACGTTGGTTTAATTTGACAGTTTATAACGCTTTATGTTGATTTAATTTGATTGATAGATTACACTATACTTGCACTTGCATATAGAATGTAAAACATTTAAATAACAGATTGTTAATAGATGGCGCCTTTCATTAGGAACCATATGAAGTATAATATACGATTTTTTAAAATAAATTTTTGTAAAGAAAACATGAATTTTAAACTGTTTGTCTATTTCTTTTAAATAGCGGGGAACATAAGTTTTAAAATTATGATTGAAGGATTAATGGAGTTATTGCTTAGCGACAAAAGACACATTTGAGAAATAATATACTATAAAATGACATTTTTTGCAATATCAGGTTCAGCATTTTGTTTCTTGTTAACGTTTTATGACATAACCATAAATACAAAGTCTTAGTAGAACTAATCGCCATAATAAAATTCAATAACATAAATAGTCTTAAAAGGGTAGATATGAGGCAAAATAGAAAACTGCAGTAAACAGCTTTAAATTATTTTAAAATACTTCCTTCTCACTCGTCAAGCTCAAAGTTTATTAATAAGCTTTAAATTATTTAAAACCCACTACACTTTCCAAAGCAAAATTTTCCTTAGAAATTATTGATTTTAATCCTAAGTTAAGAGAACGTACTATGAGTGATGAGTTTTATTTACTTTTACAAACACAATGCACAAATCTGTCACTGTTTGATGCGTACACTTCGACAGCCCCTGGTACGTTCTGCGCATGCACTTACTCCCTTATGCAAGGATCGTGGCATTTCAAACTTCATCAGTCGTAATGTGCCGCGCCTCATGGATACATCAATTCCATTCTTGCTGCTCGTAGCACTCGTAGCCAAGTCGGAATATTTAGGTAACCATGAATGAAACTTTATTTTACTACTCATTTCCTTAGGCATTGGAGTAGTATTGGAGAGAAATTTCATTTAGTTTGAGCTAACAACAGACTTAACGTGTATTTTAAAATGTTATTTGTTTTACTATTGGCCCAATTTTACATTGTAACTGTTTAACTTAATAAATGTTTACATTCGATAGAATATAAAGAAGCAAGTACTTCTTTGACGCGCGTTGATAATATGTATTAAATGATGTTGAAAATGTTTTTCGTAATAATATTAATAATTTGAGTGTAAAGGATGGCAAAGCAGTATAGAATCTGCTTGGTTTCTATGGTTTTAATAAAGTTAGGGGCGTCTGCATCCGTCATTGTAAACACTTTGTTCCCTGCTAGTTAAAGGGGTTTAAACGTGTTTACTTAATGCTGGGTGCTTCAAAATCTTAAGCAATTGTTGTTAAATTTTTGTTCTCCCAGTTTTAAACATGGCAGAATTATGCGACGTTAAACATTGTATTAGATTATAAAATATAATATGTTATTGTATTATTATAAGTTAGACTAAATAATTAATACCTATTTCAAACATAACTTTTACGCACTCGGCAAACAAACATTTTATTTCAATACTATTAATTTACATAAAATTTAAATCAAAAAGTGACATTTTCCATTAAATGTAACTTGCCTAAAGGCTTACTTACTTATTTATGGTTATCAAACCTTTTTTATAAATAAAGTTAGAAATTATTCGAACTTGGCTTAAAATAATAATGATTTTTGCATTTGTTTGTTAGAAGGCTTATGATAGTTTTATAATAAAATAAGTGTAAGTTTTCACATGCTAATGGAATAAGTAAATGTATAAACAGGACGCTGTTAATTAGAGTAATTTTTTTGTCAATATTATAGATAAATAAATCGGAATCTATTACGTTAATTATGACGGCTTTAGAGACGAGAAGGGTTGGGTTAGTTACAAAGTTAACCAACCAACTACTAAAAGTCAAATATACTCTTTTTTAAATTACAGAAATGTTTTTAAACAGGAGATATCAGAATTTGGTTTAACCTTTATACTAATTATGTATGCATGACATCATGATATTGATAATAAAATTTATAAGACACCACAAGCAAATAATCTTCCTTTCATAGAATTATACAAAATTATAGCACTTTAATTATTGCCAAATATAAAGGTTAAAATAAAAAGTATATTTTGTTTAAAAGTTAGTGAAGAAATAAGTTTGAAAAAATTGTGTTAAAGATTGGCAGTCGTATTTGATTATTATAATATCTAAAAACCTGCCTGTATAGTGATTCAGTATTTTTAAAATTACAGTTCCCTCTGTATATTTGTAAGGCACCAGTATTTGATAAAGAAGAAAGTGACAGTATGAGTGGATAGTTTACATATTGATGTATGATTATAAAATACACTTTGAGCTTGACGGGTGAGAAGGAATTTATATTTAAAAAAAATAAAAATAACACTATTCTCACTCTTATTATAATCTGTATAATCAAAAAGTATAATCAGTTATAATCTGTAAGTTGTAGCTCATATACCACTGAGGATGACGACTTTGTCGTTGAAACGCGTTTGGTAATAAACGTATAAGAGTGAGAATAGTGTTATTTTTATTTTTTTTAAATATTGATGTATGATGTTTAAAATAAACAAAATGTTGCGCTTTTATAACCAGTTCGAAAGTGTATATGCACTTGAATAGCAATAAGTATTCGGTTGTATGTATTGGTAGCAGGAAGAGTTAGTTATGTTCCCGGTAAACTAGAGTATTCATATAGTGTACAGTTAAAAGCACTGAAAGGATGAGATAACGTTGTTTGTTTTTTCAGTCGTGAAACCTATTCTGTCTGTATCGCCTGTAATTCTATTTTACATTATTGGCACTTTATAACCATATAATTTTTAGTTATGCGTGTATTACCGGGAATATAAATAACGCCATTTAGAAATTTATATGAGACATTACTACTTAATATTTACTAGCTGACCCGTGCGAATATTTCGCGTAAGGAGTACTTACCTGATTTTATAAGTTGATTTAATTAAGTTGAAACAGTAGGCCTACGTGTATTTATTTACGTTCGTTTAAAAATAACAGTTGATAACAATTTATAACGCTGTACTTTGATTTAATTTGATTGATTTTCGTTATACAGGGTGTTACAAAAATGTGTGATGGGCTGTACAGGACCTGATTCTACATGCAAAAATAAGTCGAAAATGTAGTATAACATTTTTTCGATTTCGGCTTAGTTTAGCCGTAATCCGCCATTTTGTTTTTTTACAAAAACTCACTGTAACTCTAGAAATAGATAAGATATCGAGTTCAAATTTGGAATAAGCATTTTATATGTTACGATTAACAAGTATACCAAACACAAAGAATTGATTTTTATAATTTTCAAAATGGCGGCCGTTACAAATTTTTAACGTGGAATATCTTGAAAACCGTTAACTTTACAAAAAATGTACAAGAGACAAAATATTTTCCTTTTTTAACGACAGACACAATGTTTTTTTTGTATTTTCAGTAGGTCAAAGGATAACCGAGTTATCGACAAAAAACATAATTTCTTGGTAATTGTCTACAACAACCAAAATTAGCCTAAAACCACAATTTTTTAAAATTGAACAATTTGTGTAGTTATTTTTCTAGCGAGCTATCAGATTCTACATTCAAAAATAAGTCGAAAATGTAGTAGGCCTATAACACTTTTTCGATTTCGGCTTAGTTAAGCCGTAATTCGCTTTTAGACAATTATCAAGAAATGATGTTTTTTGTCGATAACTCGGTTATCCTTTGACCTACTGAAAATACATAAAAAGCATTGTGTCTGTCGTTAAAAAAGGAAAATACTTTGTCTCTTGTACATTTTTTGTAAAGTTAACGGTTTTCAAGATATTCCACGTTAAAAATTTATAACGGCCGCCATTTTGAAAATTATAAAAATAAATTCTTTGTGTTTGGTATACTTGTTAATCGTAACATATAAAATGCTTATTCCAAATTTGAACTCGATATCTTATCTATTTCCAGAGTTACAGTGAGTTTTTCTAAAAAAACAAAATGGCGGATTACGGCTAAACTAAGCTGAAATCGAAAAAATGTTATACTACATTTTCGACTTATTTTTGCATGTAGAATCAGGTCCTGTATAGCCCATCACACATTTTTGTAACACCCTTTAGATTACACTTGCTATGGAATGTAAATAATCCAACAGCTGTCGAGTTAGTTAAACAGATTGTTAATTAGATTGCGCATTTCAATTACAATTTTAATCCATTTTTTTTAACGAAAACATGAATTTTATTTAAAATATTTGTCTATTTTTCGTCCAAAGTGGGAAACGGACGCTTTAAAACGATGTTTGAATCACTGGTTTTGATGAAGAATTAAGGGAGATAAGGTGTGGGAAAAATCACACACTTGAGAAATGAGAATACAGCTTGTCCCACGAAGAGGTTGCTATTATTTAATTGATATGCCGGACTTATGGAAACCCCACAAACTGGAAACTCTACAGTTATATTGCGTAGTTATAGTTATCCTCGAGTTTCAGTTGTTTATAATCAATCAAATTAAAATGGTGTGATAACAAAATAATAAAACAAATATTGTGGCTAAAACCACTTATAATTACAAGAAGATTCAGATTGCAAAAAAGCTGTTTTTCCATTCAAAATTGATCAGCTGGTTTTTTGAACGCACTACTATGAAACAATTTATTAACAATATTTGATACCACAACACAACTAGGTATCAAAGAGTTTTATTGTTGTGTGTTCACAAAAACAGCTGTTTTTCCATTCAAAATTGATCTGCTGGTTTTGTGAACACACAACTATGAAACAATTAACTAACAATATTTGATACCACAACACAACTAGGTATCAAAGAGTTTTATTGTTGTGTGTTCACAAAACCAGCTGTTTTTTTGCCATCCGAATCTTCTTGTAAATATAAGTGGTTTTATCCACAAGATTTTTGTTAATTTTTGTTAATATTTTTTATTCCGCCACTTTGATTTGATTGATCATAAAAAAATGAAACTTGGGGGTAATTATTTTACATATTTATGTAATATAACAGTAGAGATTCCAGTTTGTAGAGTGTTCGATATAGCAACCTCTTCTTGGGACACGCTGTACATGATAATATTATAGTCTCACTCTAAGAATTGAATGTGCCTAACTATTCTGTATGAATATGTCCGAATTCCACAATGCATTTCAATTTGAAGTTTTTAAAAACATAATAACATGTGCCACATCAAGCAACCTCATCAATACGTTTTGCATCATCACATACTTCAAATTAAATATCCCAACTGAATGTTAAACCCTAGCTATATTTTTATTTTACTTTTCGACCGTTTCGAATTTTATTTCAATTCATATTCCCTGTATAAATAAAATTCAGACTAAAAGTAATACATTAATTTAATAAATAACGTTGTCTACACTTAAGGTTTGTCTTTATCATGGCTGGCAAAAACACCAAAATATTATTAGCGATATTTTAGAAAATATCGATCAAGTTTAAATTCTACTGTATATGTAATGTGAAAGATGTCTAAAAGGTTTCTTCTGTGTCTAAAGTTTGAATTAATCATTTTTGTATTAATAATTAAAAACGTTAAATTAAATCTAACACAAACTCAATTCAAACTCGTACATGTTTACATTAATTTTTAGTAGACTAGCTGAAATGTATATTAGTAAAATCTAAAAAAAAAAATCTGGAAATTGGTTGACCGTGCAGGCCAACCCTAAAACTTCCCGCTTAGTTTGAATTTTAAACGCTTAAAAATGAGTTTATTTGTTAAAATACCAAAAAAATAAAATTTGTACATTTTTAAACAACGATAACTTTTGAATGCGTCGTTCGATTTTCATTTTTAAAAAAGCATTCTACGCAGTTTTTAAAGCACAAAAAGGAAATGTACAGGTTTATATTGATTGGTTGAGAAATCTGGAAGATATGTTAAAAAATACCAAAAAACGAAAATTTGTGAATTTTTAAACAACGATAACTTTTGAATGCGTCGTTCGATTTTCATTTTTAAAAAAGCATTCTACGCAGTTTTTAAAGCACAAAAAGTAAATGTACAGGTTTATATTGATTGGTTGAGAAATCTGGAAGATATGTTAAAAAAATACCAAAAAACGAAAATTTGTGAATTTTTAAACAACGATAACTTTTGAATGCGTCGTCCGATTTTCATTTTCAAAAAAGCAGTCGACGCAGTTTTTTAAGCACAAAAAATGTATACATGGTTTTATTGAAATTTTTCGCACGCTTTAAAGTTATTTTTAAAAAACATAAAAATTTCAAAAAAAAATTAGGTTATTTTTTTTCATTTCTTCGGATTGGCTCGATGGATTAACTCTCAAATCTAATCAGATCTAAGTTTTGATACACCCTTTCGAATGACATGTCGTAGAATTCAATCGGTTGATTCGTTTTTGAGAAACTGTACGACAAAAATTTATTTACACACATACATCCACACACACACACACACACACACACACACACACACACGGTCGGACACCTCGGCGGGAATAGTCAGAATGGCTTCCTGGGACCTCAAAACGTGGAGATTTAATGAAAACTCGACTTTCGAAAATCGGACCGAAATCAATAACTTCCCTTTATTGGTAGCGGGAAGTTAAAAAAACTATCGGTCGGTTTATTTAATACAATTTAAAACACAGAACAATGCTTCATGATTCTCTAGTGCAGTAGAGTGTATTTATTGAAGTGTTAACAGTATGTTTGTATTTGTTTAGGAGGCGTAAGTTTCTCAAAATTGTAATTTGGATTTGATTGTTGTTTGTCATATGTTCACTTAACATTACTCGTGACCTATAAACATACGTTTGCATTTATTGATACGCGATGGACGTATTATTATTATTATTTAGAAAAATGTATATTGGCAATGCCTGGATAAAAGGAAACAGAAAAAGGTATAAACAGCTTAACTACAAAAAGGTTATCATTGATCGCTTTATTGGACCGGTTATGTTAATTTACTAGATTAGCTTATTTAACAATTTACTGCTCACATTCCTTTTCTTGATATTTGCCTGATTGTTTACGCCGTTTCGTCTGTTTTCTAGGAAGTATTCTAGATTTTTGTATATCGACCTAGAAAAGAATGCGGGCTCACGTGTGTTCAAAGCAGCTCGCGTAACCGTATACAACACTCTAATGTTTCAGTTCTGTATTGTCTACTTGTTTCATCGACGCGCATTAACCAATTTCAAGATACACATTTTAAATTAGGTTTTACAATGCCTGACAAATAGACGAAACGGCGTAACGTATCAGAAAAAGTTCCAAGACGGTAAACAGTAAGTTGTAAAATAAGTTAACATAGTTTAATTAAACCAGTTATTTAGACCAATCAGTGATTACGGTAGATTCGGTTGATTTATAAAATAGAAAAAAATAGCTGTCTATAAATTGTGTAAACTTTAAGTAATCCAATACAACTTTTTAAAGCTGTAAATCAATACTGCCCTTTATTACTGTCAACGTTTAATTTATCATTAACCTTTTCGGTCCCCATTTTAATTTCGTTCAAATAAAGGTTATGGGGAGCAACTTTTCTGAATGCTAATGATTTGTAAACTAACCTTTTATAAATATAATTATTTAGTCCGGAGTTCTGAAAGATTGTTAGTTTCTTTTTACAATTCGAATCGTTTTAAGACAAAGGTTATAGCTATGCTGAAATTAAACATGAAGTGTTTTATTGAACAAAAGTTTGGTGATTTAGTTGTGTTTTAGGTTAAACACATTTAAAGTACATAATATAATATATTAAACTTTCAAAATGATTGACATTTCTAATAACAGTGTTGATGCACGCCTCGTCAATAATGAGACATTTTACTATTCTTTCCGTATTAGGGGTAAAACAATATTAAAGTAAAAATGTACAAATTAACGAAAAATATTCATTTATATTGTTATGATAGTTGTATTATTTTGATTTATTATAGCACTTAACTAAACTAATAACAAATTGAAAATTAATTACAAAATTAAAATTGTTTAGTTTCCGTTAGGCTTTAAGCTTCTGACAACTTTATTAGATTCTACTAAATCCCAGATTTAACCTCTAGTGAGGCAATCAACAAATTAAGAAACAATACTAAAACAAACACTTAACCAAGAAACATTAAAATATTTAATTTGTTTTGGTGTTCAAGGTCATTTTATGTTTCATGTTTGCACAGTCGTACAAAGAGTGTCTTTTTGCATATCGATGCCAATAAAATAAACTGTAGGCTGTTCTTACAGAAACAAATTAAGGGTCTGCTCTAGCTGTCGGCCATGTTGGCTGACACTCCATAAGACCAATGTTAAATTAAAATCCAAATTTTTCCTTTATTTTTGATCGGATAATTATGAACGATATGTTATTTTAAAGCTATGGCCAATATGCATGCAAATGGCTTTTCCAAAACTAAGAAAAACATTTTGTTTAATATTTATTAACAATTTAAAACATTGATTTTTAATATTTTTTTATGTTGTAACTATTAATTATAGCGAAAAATTACCAAGACATTCGGATAAAGAATTTTGTCCTCAAGAGTTTGGTATTTTTTTTAAAACGCTATTTGAATAATTGTGGGTTTTAAATGGATTCAGGATGAGCAATGTCCGTGTAACCTACCGCCGCTATAGGGAGTCGTAGGTTGCTTTCTGTTTTACTAGAGCCGAGGCTTAAGTTAATAATTTAGCGGATCATTAACTTCGATGTATACAAGCATGAGATGAGATCGAGTTGTGTCCAATTTATATGGCTCTTCGTGTATTTAAGTTCATGATGTATTGCTCATCAACACCGAATCTTGTGTATTGAAATAAGAATGAGTTTTAGTTGCATTATTGTTAAATATCTCGATAGTTTGTACAATCTAATCATATAAAAATATAAGAGCTATTATCGTACTTTTATGTAGCCTAACCCTGATACTTTCAGTAAATTTGTAACATAATATTTCAATAGTACAAGATTTTAACTGAGGTATTATAATTTTTTAATAGAAATGAATCATACGTCTTCATAATGTAAATGCTCTAATTACTTTAGAATAAATCCTATAAAAAAATATATTAATACATATTATGAAATGAAATACATTTTTCTTTCCATAAAATCATACACAGTACAAAACACACTAATATAAAACAAACAGCAGTTAACAAAATAAATAATTAAAAAAAGGAATGTTTCACATCATATATTTTTTACCAATTAACGTAACAGAAAAACAGGTTCAACATCAAATACACCCAAAAAAACGTGTTTGAATACAACATTTTTAGACAATCCAAAACAACCGACTCTACTATTCATGTCGAGTGCAATGTGTTCATCACATTGCACATAAAATGGCTACTTACAACAGCTTTATCCACCGGCTAATATTAGGCCTATTACCAGACAAAGAAGGAGATTTTTATAATGAATTAAATGCAATAAAATACATAGCTGTGGTGAACGGTTACAGGAGTTCCTTGATTGATATTATTCTTAAAAACACGTAAGAAAGAGACAAACCGCTGAAAGAATAAAATAAAAAAATGTTTAGATCCAAGGAGTACAGAGTGATCTTAAATAATATCTTAAAAACACATGAACAAATTTGATCTAACCATGACGTTCCGTACCTCCAACAACATTAGAAATATAATAAACGGAAAAAAAAACAATCACGGTAGAGCAGAAATCAGGAATATGCAAAATCAATTGTAACGAATGCGAATGTTTCTACATAGGTCAAACTGGGAGACAATTTAAGAAACGGTTGAAGGAACATCTACCTATTAATAGAGGTACCATTAGAAAATCTAATTACGTGATTTAGTAACTCGTGATTTAGGACAAATAAAATGAGGCTCAAAAGCTGCTTCAATAATACCAAACATTTTATTTTCGCATTTACAAAATTTTATTTTTAACATAAGCGTGTCATAGATTCTTGTTGGCATATTGGTATAATACTTCATACAAATATGTTTTCTATTCTTTTGACCAACATATGTGACCTATTCATACTGTAACTAACCTTAAATAAACAATGGCACCAATTTTTAGGCAAACTACAATTACTTTGTATAAAAACATTTCAGTGAAATAACGGACAGATTAATAAAAACTGGAAGGTTAGGATAAACAATGTTCTTATTAGTAATCAACCTACAATATTTGAAATTGTAACTATCGAATCAAGAGTTGTGACTCCCCAATGGCAAACCATAATTTAACGAGCTAAGATCAGCAGAAGGACAATTTTCTCATTAATTGTGTCGGAAATACATTATTCAAGAAATAGATTTCATCAATTTTTACTTGTTTTCTTCCACATCTAGTCATGTTTTGCAAAAATCAAGTTCCTAAACATTTTCAAAACACATACAAACACACCCGTGCACAAAATGTACTAATTCATATTTCATACATTAATATTTAATTTCTCTTGGCCAGTTATGCAATTGCCCTAAACAGAAATAAAAAATGTACAATTTTGTTTTAAATTTAGGAATATATAAGCTAGTGTTTAGAAAACTTCCAACTCCATCCATCCTCAATTCCGACTGCATTGCATTATATTATGCACAAAACAAAAGGTAATTACGAATACGTATATGTAATTTAAATCTAGCTAAGCCTATTATGTATAAATATTCAGATGACCATTGTACAGAAAATAACTAATAAGCAGGAAATAATTTACAGCTGGATTTATAAATAAAGTATGTAGTCGTGGTTTAGCATTGCACTTAACCACGCAACATGAGGCATTTACATATTGAACATTTCCTGTCCTTATTGTAGACAGAAACTACTTCCTTATGATTAGGCAAGACTAGGTTGCATGATATCTGTTGCCATTACAGTTGTTTAGTTTACATAAAAACGGAAACTGATCGATTAGGTCTGGATACAAGTAAAACTAGAAAGACAGTTACGTTTTGTCACGATATGTGTTTCGACATATAAATGGAATTGTCACTGATAGGCCTATAATTTCATTATGTAACGTATTTGCCGGCAAAATTAATTTTATTAAAAATAATAAGCCAGGTGGAGAATATTTTTGGAGTGAAAACTTTCTTTGGCACACCAAACACTTTTTGAATGAGGTAAAATATACGAACTCGAGAGACGCACTTAAAGTAAAACGGTTTGCGTTTTTGATTTTGTCGATGATTTCAATTTCTACATTGTTTTACGCAAGTACTAATATAAACCAGAAGTTCAATGCACTAGCTGAGCCGTGCGCATATTTCGCAAGTTAGGAGTAGGCCTACGTTTACCCGATTTCAAACGTTGATTTAATTCAGTTTATTACGTTTATTTATTTACGTTGGTTTATAAAAATGTATAACGCTTTACGTTGATTTAATTCAATTGATTTTCGTGATAGATTACACTCGTATATACAATTTAAACAACCTAACAGCTGTCATGATGGTTAAACAGATTGTTAATAGATGGCGCTTTTCATTAGGAATCATACGAATTTTCATAGAAAAGTTTTTGAAGTGATAACTTCTATTAGCCCCTTTGGGAACTTGCGATTGACTATGTTTCTGAAATCTCGCGTCACGCAAGATTTTGCGTAGGGCACAAGTCAGAGCGTGAAGAGGGAATAGACGGTACATAGTATATAATAATACATTATTATAATTATTATAATATTAATATATTATAATAATATTATATAATAAGTATGCGAAAAATAGTGACCATTATAATGTAAGCATTATTTATTTATAGACTAATGATTTTGAGTGAGGTATATTAGTGTATGCACTCTACACTCTAAGAATAATTCAATATGTAAGGGATAATTAAAATAATAATTATTATAATTATTTTATTTGTGTGTTTTAAGTTTTGTAAAGAAGATTGATTTTTGTCTAATTGAAGTAGTTTAGAAAAAATTTTACATTTTGACAAAGTAATATTTTACAATGTTTTATTTTACTGTAACTTATTATTACTCACTTAAATATACAATTTAGCTTCACATTACAACAATGGAGGTCATACACGTTAATAGAGTGCCTATTCCTCACAGAGTAGTTTCTTCTAGGCAAGATGGCCAATGCTTATTCTACTCTTGGCTTTAATTGTACATGACACTGATTTTTAGAATTCTATGTAGAGTGCATACACTAATACCTCACTCAAAATCATTAGTCACTAAATAAATACTGCTTACATTATAATGATCACTATTTTTCGCATACTTATTATAATTATTATAATTGTTATAATTGTTATATTATTACTTTATAATATTATAACTATGCAATTTCAAAATGTGATATATTTTTTGACAATATATTGACTTGTATAATTTGTTGACCTTTATTTTCCTCTAATATTAATACTGATAAAAATATAAATCGGTCATAGAAGTTTTCACCTCCAACCGAAGCACACCCAATGTTTTTTTGTTGTTTTTTTTTGTTTTTTTGCAACGCCATATCTCACGTAATTCTTTATTTTAAATCTTATGTTCCCTGTTTTTTACAAAAAAATATACAAATAGCTTAAAATAAAATGTTTTTGTTATCAAAGTTTATTTAAAAATCTGGTTACAATATTATAATTGTTATATTATTACATTATAATATTATAACTATGCAATTTCAAAATGTGATATATTTTTTGACAATATATTGACTTGTGTAATTTGTTGACCTTTATTCTCCTCTAATATTAATACTAATAAAAATAAAATCGGTCATAGAAGTTATCACTTCCAACGTGTGGTCTTAAGCACAATTTTTTTTAAATACATTTGTTTAGCGAAAACTTAAAGTTTAAGCCATTTTCCTATTTTGTGTCAATAGTGTGAAACATAAGCTTTAAAATGACGTATGAATCAATAATTTTTAAGAAGAATTAAGGGAGATATCGCTTAGTGACAAAAAAAAACACCTTTTAAGAAATAATATATAAGGATTAGCTGATACTAATAAAAGAGAAGAAATCGACGGAAAAAAATAGGTAGTGGTCAATTCAAAGGCCTAAACTCAATAGCTATATATTGGTTTAGTGACGTAACGCAATCGATGAAATTGTCATTGTGCTAACTCATTTTGCAAGTTGTATTAAAATAGTTTACTTGGTAATACTTCTGCAATAGACATTGTATTTCCTAACTTTGTAAGTTGTGTTAAATTAATCTACTTGGTTATACATCTAAAACGGACATAGTGCTTTCTCATTTTTTTTAAATATATAAATTCCATAACTTGTTTGCTGTAATAATGAATGTAAATGCATTAAAAAAAATGTGTTGTTTCAGTATAGGCCTAACTTAAAAATGATGATCAAATTTTGGATTAAACCAATATAAACAACAATTTATATTTATGACAGTTTTCACTTTTGTCGGCAGTCCCACGATTGTTTTTTTTATGTTTTTGTTTTAGCCGTTTTGATATAAATAATCTATTTAGACTTCAGTTAGCTTGAAGCTTATCTACTGCACTATCTATTTTTATATCTACACACTTAGTATACTACACAAGACTGTGCGCGTATCTCACGCGTTTCCCCTCTGGCACAAAAAGAAATATTTTTTAACAAAGTATAACCAGCCCAACTTTTTCTAAGATCCTTCATTGAAAATTAAGTTTTAAATAAGAAAATTTTATAAATAATATCATATTTGCAAACGTATATACAATGATGGATTTATATGATGGTATGAATATTGAATTAAGTTGGAAGTTTAGAAAGCACAACTAGGAATAAATGAAGTCTGTATTATATACCTCCGACTATGTTATTATGTATTTAAGACTGATGGATCCAGTCAGGTGTGTTTATATTGACTTATTACTGGCAGAAGCAACTATATTTAAAATTGTGCACCACATTCCATGGAAATGTTTAAGTAATTTTTAACACAACATTTTATTTCTACAGACCTAATTAGCCTGTAAAATATTTATTGAAATCGGTTTAGCAGTTTATAAAGTAAACCAACATTGATACTAATAACGAAACATACAAAATACGTAAACTGTTCATCTTTATAATAAAGTAGAGCCGCGGTTGTTCGAGCCCCGACTAACCGATTTCCGGGTTAACCGAGGTTATAAAAAAAGTTCGGAAGTTCGGTTTACGGTAAACGCTTGCGTTTAAGTAACCGCGCAAGTGAAATCCTCATATAGAGGCAAATCTACAGTAATGTACTTTATATTAGTCACATAATGTTTCGTCAAAAATGGTTCCGGTAAATAAAACGCACAGTTTTTAATCATTATGAAATTCTGTACAATACATCATAGGATCAGCAATAGGATTAGGATTTTGTATGTTTTAATGTATTTTGACCGGTACAAGTACTTACTGTTTATTCAAGAGAGTAATAGATTTTCAAAATAAATAACATAATTTATTTATTTATAAGTAGTGAACTAAATAAACAATCAAACGAATGACTTGAATTAACAATAATATTAATCGGGAAGTCGAATACACTTCGTAGCGTAGTAAAAAGTAGACAGACGTCTAGGCCTAGTACGCACTGGGATTCTTTGTCGTGGAACTCCGTCTCGGATTCATTTTCCTCGATCAGGGACGCTCCGCGACAATGCATCTTGCGTCTCGTGTGTTGCGTTTTAGTATTTTTTTAATCCCATCCGAAATGGGATTATTTACACAATGTTGCGCAACGTTGAGTCAGTGCGGACGTGAATCACAAACAGGGTGGACTTCTCTCGCGTGGTTTTAACACTTTTTCTCAGTTTTTATTCGATAAAATGTGGACAACTGATTCTACGATACAATTAATCGAAGATTTACAAATGCGGTGATGTTTACATTATGTTTCTTCGAATAAATACAAAGATAGGGGAAAACACCAGAAGTTGTGGCTGAGTTGGCCCAAAAATTTGAAGTGATGACCACGGAGAAGGAAAAATCCTCCAATCTCAATGTGTCAAGGAGATCGTGCCCGTGCTTATTTCGATCCTTGAATATTCAACGAATCCACCAGTGTTGGCTTTTTGTTAGCCCTTTTTTTAGAGCTAGATAAAAGGGCTACTGTAATCTCCGAGAATGTGATCTCTTTCGACATGGCTCAGAATCAAACTAGATGCGTACACGATATCCAGAGCGACAATGTTGTTGGGGAAAGAGTCTGCAAAATGAATTCGAGCGTCGACGACAAAGAGTCCGAACAAAGAATCCCAGTGCGTACTAAGCTTTACGCGATGGTGATGTCATCCAGGGCTATAGAATACAAGGGCTGGCCCACTCTGCCAAGGAAAGCGTTCCCGCTACTGCCACTGTGATGACGTCACGGTGGTAATACCTGCTCCATTCCCAACGATTCTTATAAATATTTCTGCTACAATAATTTCAATTTCTTAGCAAAATTGTAACATTTTTATGATTCGCTCTTCTTTAGTTTTAGTATAGACACTACACAAAGCAATAAATAGACTGTAAACAATAATTAGTCTAAAGATATAAGCAGAAGACAGGGTTACAATAAAACTAACTAATTCGTAGGTAATAAAACGATGTAGTGTACTAATGTTAGCATACTTATAATTTGATTCTCTGAAACATTTCTGAAAACTAAGTACGAAATTGAACAAAATGTGCCACATTATTGAAAATAGTTGTATTTATTATAATAAACCACCAAAACTTGAATGTCATACTGCAGTTTAATAAAACATGTGTAATACTTATAAAATAAAACACATAACATTTATAAATACTTACACATAATGAGTAGCTTATATGCAGATATGCACATGACATAATAATCACTGCTGAAATCAAATATATAAAAAAAACTGCTGTATAGAAATTTTCCTTCCCTGGCCTTAGGGAATAGTTAATTTAATAGTTCAATTTAAACAATTGAACTATTTAAATTTAAATTGATACTGAGCAATTTAATTTAGTCTAGAAGTTTAACTTAAAATTATGTTTTATGTATGTCATCAATAATTTTATTACTCTAGGTTTAAATTTGATTATAATTATTTGTATATTATATATTTATTTATATCTAATTATTCTGAAAATTTTAAGTGCATTTTTCTAGTAAAGATTTTTTAAAAACATTTTAAATTAAAGCTGCAGAAGAAATTACTTGAGGATCTTGGTAACTTTTTAACATAAAGTAATCTGGCTTGCAACTCTAACATTAAATAAATAATATTTTTTAATGTTTATTTTAATTTGAAGCTGATTACTTAAAATTTGTTGTTTTTAAATTTTGAGTTATCAATAATTACCGGTAGGCCCTACTCTAAGTTAAAATCATATTATTATTTATATATTATATATTTATTTATTTAAATCTCATCATTCTGAAAATGTTTGTTTTAATGTATTTTGTTAGTAAAAGTGTTTCTTGGAATATTCAAGTAACGCTGCAGACAATATGAGCCTACTTGATAATCTTGGTAACATTTCATAAAGTAATCTCGTCTGCAACGTAACATTAAATAAATAAATACCTTGCTAAACATATAATTTAGGTAATTGTGTGTATTGTATAATTTTTTAAAGAAATTCATGGAATACCTCTTCGAGAAAATTAGCATTGAATATGCGTCAAATGGCGAAAATCTCGCGGAATTATATACCTTCTTTAAAAACGTGTTTAAATAATTGCTCATATTCACCAAACCTGCTAAACATATAATTTAGGTATTGTATAACTTTTTAAAGAAATTCATGGAATGCCTCTTCGAGAAAATTAGCCTTGAATATGCACCAAAATGCGAAAATCTCGCGGAATTAAATACTTCCTTTTAAACACTTGTACTGAAAAAAATAATTGCTCAATATTAACCAAATTCGCTAAACAACTTAGGTGATTGTGTGTGTATTGTATAATTTTTTAAAGAAATACGTGGAATGCCTCTCCGAGAAAATTAGCCTTAATATGCGTCAAAAGGCGAAAATCTCGCGGAATTATATACCTTCTTTAATCATTTGTACTAAACAAAATAATTACTCAATATTAACCAAATTTGGTAAACATATAATTTAGGTGGTTGTGTGTGTTACATAATTTTTTAAAGAATTATCACCTGCAACGTTGTATAAAATAACACGTGAGAGCTAAGGCGGAACCGTGCTTACACGGCGTGTCATGGTACCAGAGTGACGTCACATAGGAGGGGGGGGGCAAGAGGAAGGTTGGAACAGTCGGCGAGAGTCAACATCAAAGAAGTGGACCAGCCCTTGTATTCTATAGCCCTGGATGTCATCATTCTTTATAATGGTTTGCACCTGCTTCTGTCCTACCTTCTATTGTACCCTACCCAGCTTATCCACTCTCATCTCGTTTAGTTTTTGTGAATACAGTAGTTTGATTCAGTATCAAGTAAACCCTCGCTTCTAAAACGTCGTGTGTGTCATACTGCATATAGTTTGTTTAGTTTTCAAGCGAGCGAGTTCGGTTAACAGAAATCACTTATGTTTTCTTAATATCCAGCCTATGTATGTCTTTTTACCATTTTGTATTTTTATTTTATTTTCATTTGGACCTTAGTTTTTCATATGTTTGACCACGTTTTCATTGATTTCACCAATTTACCGTACGTTTCCTTCTTGAGTCCGTGTTACCTCGGATAACCGCGGCTGTCTACTATCAGTATAGATTTGCAATTAAATTAATCTATATATTAATAGGCAAGCACAAAACTTGTCGTCCTTTTTTCTCAGCTTGTGTGCATCGTAGGAGAAATTCGCGCATACCGTTAGAAAGGTAGTGTCCTGTAGATGAGCAGAATCCCATTATAATTTACATCGGTCCTCAGGGATACGCCCCAGTAGCCCTCAAAGTTTCAATGTTAATCTTATGGAAGGTCAATCTTAAGGAAGAAGAAGAAAGATGTCTTTTGATTTTATCAGGGGCACAAAAAACAGCTGTTCGTATGAAAAGCTTAAAACAGCTGATTTTGATCAACAGCTGATTTTGATCAACAACTGATTTGGATCAAAAACTGAATATAATTTTAGGTTAGGTAAATCAAGCAATAGCAATAGCGAAGCATTGCCGGGTCCACTAGTACTAATTAATCACAGTTTAAATTGCACAACTAATCCCAAAAAATGTAAATTGAATTGCAATACAAAAGGGCTGAAAACATACTTATACGTTGGTGACTTTCATAGACACTTAACTGATTATGTGATCATAGATTGTTTCTAAAAGTATATATTGTAGAATCTTGTTTAAAATGTATGACTACGCGAAAGTTGAACTGAAGGTTTCCTAATACATACAGATTACGTTTACACAAAAATGAATTGCAGTATTAATACTAATATTGAGCGTATACTATTGTAACTATTATCTGTTGTTGCTTAAAAACGGAGGAGCAACGAACAGCGTGAGTAAACCATTACTAGTCTTGCTACTATGTTGGAGGTTCCAACTGCACAATTAATAGACAAGCACATTCACCATTGCGCCACCAGGTTAACACAGGTTAAAGCTTTACAAGACAGTATACGCCCTTAGTAGTACAGTAATTGTATAAAGCAATTTATTAAAATAAACAAATGAAAATAATAATTTACACCAAGGCTGTCTATTTAAATTCGTTGGTATTTTTCTTGTTTTTGCGAATGCGTGCTTAAAGTCCATCTTTCTTTCGGGATAACTATTCGCATGCGTAAACAATATTCCTACTTACATTTTAGATTTTATAGCTGTTGCTTCTAAGCTGTTTACTACATTGATTTATTAAGTTTTAGTCATTTTATTATTCATAAAAAGTAATTAATAAGGAAGTACAAAGGCAAATTGCTTTCTATAAATGAAGTGGAATGTTCATCATACATCAGTATTATGAGTGATATGTTTATATACTTCTAACAATTTAAAAAAATATTTAAAATATTGTTCTTTATTTTATAAAGCCTTACCTTAGTAATTACACATATTATAATATATAGATTTAAATATAAGGACAAACAATATATTTGTTTAAGTGATAACTGAATCGGATCATTAACTGATTCAGGCTGGTTTTAAATAATTGTCTACAATTCCTACTGAGAAACTAAGAACCACAAAATTATTTCCATGCTAAATAATTAAACAAAATAATGTATACCGGTACTCAAGTTGAACGTCTTATGATAAAAAAAAATATACATAAGCATGATGAACAAGTTATTCTTATTCATTATATTATACAAATTTAAAACTTAAAAGTAAATTAATTTTAATCAGAAACAACAAAATCAACCAAATCGCTGGCCAAACCGACGCAATATAGTAATTTCCTACTTCTCTATAAATGTGAAACAATGAAAAACAAAAACCATAGAATAAATTTTTAAGTTCCTAGTTTCTTTTTAGTTAGTGATCCTGTATTTAGATGATTTGAAAATGTTAAATTTGATGGCAGTCTAATGATAGTTAAAATATTGAAAAAAGTGACTCTTCTCAATGAAGATAAGCTTGGAACCTAAGTAGAAATAATTAGCTGGATTTACTACCAATTAGCAGTGTTCAAACAAAAATTCAGGGCTTATTTTTTGAAATAATTTTTAACTTACACACTTATTTAACAAAAACACATACATTTTTAAAAACATAATATATTCTTTACTTTATATTTATTTCCCTATCAAATTTCCCTATCAACAGTTTATTCCAAAAGTTTATTAAATTAGTTTAAATTAATAAACTTTAATTCAAACTTTACATATTTCACACTATAGACATTACAATTTACGGTTTAATAATATTAATATGAAAACCCACTAAAAAAATATAAGCATTGACATCGAAGCAACCTCCATATTGCAGGTTCGTTAAATGATGTTTTCATTTTGCCTTGACAAGAATATTTTCATAAGAAAATTTCTTTTAGGATGAAAACTGTACACAAATATTGTAAATCCGTTCTAATAGAGTAAACATTTTGATAAAATTATTAAAGTTACCAAAATTTTATTTGTAATATAAATTAGTGTTATCTTACTGAAAATTCATCTTTCAAGAATTATGACGATTATAATAAAGTTTTCAAGTGACATGGAAGTATATTCAATCGTTGGCTTGCCTTTATTTCCCTGATGAATTAATCTACCTTCAGTTATAAATATTAGCGCAGTTGTAATTTACCTATCGAGATCACTGAAGTGATGTATTTTGTATTGAATCCTAAACTTTAAAAAATTATCGTTTACAATTTTTTTAAAGTTTATAATTATATAATTTAAAATAGTATTAGTTAAATTTTTGAATATTTTAATGAGAATTTACAATTTTTCACAAGCGTGGTACGTTTTTATCCAATATTAAATTAATTAATGACTGTAACAACGTTTGATCAACTAAGGGATGCTTTCTTTAGCCTGATATACTTAAATAATTATGTTTTATTTTAAAGAAGTAGTATATGACTTTTACATGAACTTAGCGAACTTAAAAAAATTTTGTTTTGTTTTTAACCAAATTCGTTATTAATACACATATTGACTGATTAATAAACATGGTTGTTTAAAAAAATATTGTTACATTAAAATTTGTTAGTATTGATAGAACCCTAGAAGTGATACATTGCCAAAACTCGTTGAATGATGGATTACCAAGTATATAATATTATATATGTTAAAAAATCCAGTAAGAGTTGACTCTGCCTAGGTAAAGTCGGCTCTTACTGGTCTTTTCAGTAAAAGTTGATTAAAAGCGAAAAGTGATGAATTTTGATTAACATTTACTATTCAGAGTTGACTATACCTGGGGAAAGTATACTATTACTGCCTTGAGTTAGTTAAAGTTGAGTTTTTGCAAGGAAACGGTCTACTGCCTAATAAAAAAAGCTAACATTTATAATACAAATTAAAAAATATATATATATATAATTTATTACAGCAAGGTAAAGATTTGTGACACTTTGAGTTGCAAACCACATCTTTCTTTTTTCACATGCACTTCTTAGATTTGCATTTAGTGTTGCAAGAGCATTAAGAAAAATCCTTGTCCACTTCCAAGTGATTGTGAAGTTGCAACAGTCCTCACAGCTAATGTTTTATCCATAGGTTTATTTATCCATCAGCTATTGTTTTACCTAACCTAACCTAACCTGAATCCTTAGTCACTATTGCACAAAGTAATACAAATAGGTTTACAAATATGGTAATGCTAATGTTTTATCCATAGGTTTATTTATCCATCAGCTATTGTTTTACCTAACCTAACCTAACTTAACCTAACCTGAATCCTTAGTCACTATTGCACTACAGCAAATAGACGAGTAATGGCGCTTACCTGGCGGGGATAATCAAAACTAAGATTTGCGCGCGCAGTTATATGTAGAGAGTAACATCTCTGAATCAACTTTTACTAAACCACAGCAGGCATAGTTAACTCTTTCTAGGAAAAGTTGATCTGTTTATTTTCAATCAACTTTTACTGATACTTTACTCTTTCTAGGCAGAGTCAACCCTCCCTAATAATCTACTTTTCCTGTAACATATATATTAATATAGATATACTAGTATTTAATGTTACATTGTTGGGCTTTCCAACTTAGCTTAAATTTACATTATTCTGTTGTTGTGTTATTAGTGTAGTCAATTTTAGAGTGGGAAACGTAATTATTGGTCTTTATAAATAAATAAATGATTATTTGTCACTATAAATCCCATACGTTGAATACCTTAAATATTAAACAAAATTATGTAAATAAGAAAATCATTTTGAATGTTTGTTTCTTCTACATACTTTACTACACGCGTATGTCTACGATGTCAGAAAGAAATCAAAGCCAGTTACTACAGCGAAGTCTGTACACTCGCGTGCAGGATTACAATAAACATGGTTCACTGATTTATTCTTTAACGATTTTCCAACAAAGAGTTAATTATAACGATAAAGTGCGTGCTTCCACCACTGAACACCGTACAAGTGCTTATGTCTGCTAATATTAAACATGGTATATTTTGACTTAATCAAAGCTATTATCATTTCATGTGACAACTTAAACTATTTAAATACAAACACAATACATATTCAAATCATACGAAACGAGCATGGTATCATATAAGAAGTTATTAATAACCGAGTATTGTACTAGAGAAAATAATCACGCAACCAGAGGAAAAGTATGATACGAAGGTGTGTAAAAATGAACTTACTTGTGATTAATACATGATATATGAATAACATTATTATCATGCAAGAAATAGACACATTGGCTCCAAGTGTATTTTAAAAGGAACACCGACTTGCATAGTTCAGAAACAATTGAAACTTGTTAATTATGAATTTTAAATATATTTGAAGAACCTTTCATCAAAATAAGGTTGGCAAATATTTACACAATCAATATACATGTCCAAACTTCCAGTTTATTTGACTTGAAACTCTGAAATGCATATGAGATTTGAGTTTTGTATTCAATCAAGATGAAGTGTAGTAGTTTGAGACTTGGGCAAGATTACGTTAGGTCGAAAAAACTATAAATTATATAACAAATGTATAGGCATTTATCAGAACTAAACATTTTTCGTTTTTACGAAATAATAACTATAGTAAAAAAGATATTATACGACGTACGAAAGGTTTTTAGAGAAAAATATAATATGTTTGCCATTAATCCAGAAGCATTAAAAAATGTATCTACATTAATAAGGAACTAATATGATACATATTAAATACTCCCAATTAATTTAAAGTACACTATTAACAATGACTAGTTATCAATCAGACGAAAAGTTTAAATGGGTAGGATTCAGACCAGGAAAGTAGGTATAAAAGTGAGTTTGCGCCATTAGTCGCTAGGAGCTCTGAGGGCGCGTTTTACCGGCCGACTGTGGACAAGGATGAAAATAGAAGGATGTGACCTTGACCATCGAATCCTTGAGGGAAATGGCGCAAACACACTTTTATACCTGCTTCCCTGGTCTGAATTTTGAACATGGGCACTTTTCGTCTAATTGATATGTACTCATTGGTATTAATTTGCCTTTCAATATATGGAAAAATATTATTTCATTTATATTATATTAATTATTATTTGAATTATCTGAAATAATTGTGCTTCTAAAAACGTTGGTCATGGAAAAATTATTATTGTAAAACAATTTCTGCCAGTTAAAAGATGCATTGATAATAATACTTCGATTTAAAATAATTTAAAAAAATGCAATATTAATTGCTACTAATAGAAAGCTTCGACATTTTATAAAATATTTTATATTTATTGATTAAACACTACACATTTAGTATTAAGTTTTACTAATCAATAATTAATATCAGTTTTGTTTATTAAAATAGGTTTTTGTCAATATTTATGTATGTTCATTCTGATTGAGTTACTTATCTTCAAGTAAGTATATTTGACTATTTTAAAAAGTATGCTTATTTTATGAAGATGTTAGCTTGCGTTTTACAATATTGTAAGTGTGATGTGAAGATTGTCTTGCTATAGGTGTGAAGTTAGTCTACCCCTATCATATTGTCTTAAATGGCCGCGGTTAGGTCACGCAATGTTCACTGAGGTCACGCAACGTGATAAAGTA
Source organism: Philaenus spumarius (assembly GCA_018207615.1). Classification (NCBI taxonomy): domain Eukaryota; kingdom Metazoa; phylum Arthropoda; class Insecta; order Hemiptera; family Aphrophoridae; genus Philaenus; species Philaenus spumarius. Next base: position 31,479 of record JAGFPH010008408.1, read on the forward strand.
CAACACAACAAATAACAGTCACACTATATTAGACGCACAGTATTGTATTTTGATAAGTATATTACGAACGCTAATACATTCGCCCCCTTCCAAGCAAATATATGTCTTGCATTCTTGAAGGTAGGCTAATTTAAACGAAACAAATGGATTTAGATTTAACATAAATAAAGACGTTACTTATATTTTCTTTTTACCAAAATAAAAAAAAATTCACTTTATTATATCTAAAGTATTAATTTTTCTATACTAATATTATAAAAAAGGTAAATTTGTTTGTTTATATGTAGGAGTATCTGTGGAACTACTAAACCGATTGAAAAAATAGTTTTACTAATAAAAAGCTACACTATCCCTGAGTAACATAGGCTATAATTAATTTTGATACAAACATTTGTTATTTCAATATTTGTTAATTTAGTCGAACAAAATTCTTAGGTTAGGCTTAGTAGATTGATAACCGTCATATTTCTTGAATGTGTTTACATTCATTACCAACCATATCAACCAATCGAATAAAATAACAAATAAAACATGTGATTTCCATTAACAGCTGAATTCAAACTTTAAAGCAACTTTTTGTATTTCTAAATTTTAAGTTAGGTTTTTATCAAAGTGTAGACCAGAGCCTTGCTGTTTCTTTTGACATTTATTACAACTGCTGTTATAAAATATACGAAATTATTTGATTTGAACATTTAACACTATTTACAATCTTAGCTTTGGGGTTATTATTAACCCTTTAGTATAAAGAAAACATAACATGATTATGTGTGTAGAAAGTTCCAATGGTGTTGGCGTGCTTAGCACGCAGGAGTTTCCCCTAGTATTTTATAAAAGAAGTAAATCTGAATAATTGTATAATGTTCATGTTATAATATACAGTATATTATAACATCAATATTATACAATTGTTGCAAATAATTTCATTTAACTTATTTAATTAAATTGCTATTAACTATTAACTCAATTATCAATTACTAAGAAAATAGTGATTAATTATTTGTTTTGTAAATTATTAGCAGTAGTAAAATGATAATTATAATATCTATGAAAAATCGTACTAATATATCATTAAAATTTACATATTTCGAAACAATAAACAATTATCTTAATATAAGAAGAGTAGTCAATTATTTTTATGTTTAACTATATTGACATTCCTACTTTGTTAAATGACAGATAATAAATTAAATGTCATTTGTAAGCTGAACCTGTATTCCAAGTTTTATTTGCAGTAGTTACTTACTATTTTAAAAGATATAGCAATTATATGCTTTGTTCATTTATATTTCCTATATTTGCCAACAGCATATACAAGGCATTATATTACCTAGTAGTATATTCTTAGAAAATATATTAGTCATAAGACCACTATTATACGACATTGTACATTTTCTTAGTAGTTTAGACATTGTGCTCCTTTGTAAAACTCTTCATATAATTAATAATATTATTACTTAAGGACAGTAGAGTTTGTACATTTGTTTTAGTAAACATCAAATGAATGTTTCCTTACAGAAGTGCCAAAGTTCGCAGAGCCAATTGCTAATGTCACGGTACCAGTGGGAAGAGAGGCCACGCTCACATGTATTGTCGATGATTTGGGCGCCTACAAGGTACTGCACTCTATTTTAATATATAATTTTATATACACGTTTAGTTTGCATTTACTTTAGTTTTACATATTTCAGTGCTACTGAAAATTAATTTAACCGTATACTTTTAGTACTTTCGCTTTATATCGAATGTATATAATCGTACTTGCTTTTTTATTATTTGAGTTAAATATGTTTATGACTGTTAGAAAGCACTCTTTGTTAGGAAGAAATAGAACCTTGCGACAAATTTTGAAAAAGACAAAATTTAAAAGGAAGTAAATAATACTAAACTCTCAAAATCTAAAATGGAAATATGTAGACCTAGAGTTAAATTACAGAAAAGGAAAGTCACAATTTACATTTTATAATACACAAAACAACAGAATATCAATAATAATCTTATTTAAAAAACTTAAAATATTGCTAATCCAATTTTAATATTGAGCCAATATTAAAACTTATTTAAATAAATTATCGATATTAAATTTATTTAAATAAGTTAAATGGTTAAATGGGAACCACAGTTAAATGGTTTAAATTGTCCCACTCCACTCATATTAATTAACATTTGCTATTTTCATGAGCGTTCTACTTATTTTAGGGTACACAAAAGTTAACACTAACTCCGATATACTTGTTTTATTTTACTTTTTGCGATAAGTCAAGTTGTTTTAAATATATTTTAAATAACTATGACATGTTTGAAGCAAGTGATCAAATTACTTGAGAAAGGAGCACATTTATTGATGCGTCTTAGTTTTTATCATACTGAATAAAGGTCTGTGTTCAGTGTTCAGTTTGTGTCTATTAAAAAATCTATTTTTTAAAGAAATACTAATGAGTTTCCTATGATAAAAATGTAACACATCATAATTGATAAGTATATATACATATATAGCCGAAATCAATAGTCTATGTTATATAATATACTTTGTAATAATTGTAATGCAGCATTTTTTCACTACAGGTGGCCTGGTTAAGAGTTGATACACAAACCATACTGACTATTCATGGTCATGTTGTGACTAAAAACCACAGGATTGGAGTTAGTCATAGTGATCACAGGACCTGGTACCTTCACATTAGGGAGGTGCGTCAAGCTGACAGAGGATGGTATATGTGTCAAATAAACACTGACCCTATGAAGAGTCAAGTTGGGTTTTTGGAAATCGTAGGTATGTACCTGTAGTTTCTACAAAATTATGTATTACATTTTCAAACTTATTTTAATGTTGCTAGTTTTATTATGTTATATTTAATTTTCTATTTATTTGTTTTATGTTTACTCGAAGTATGAATGAAAAGGAAATTTTTATTACTTTTGTAATAATAATAATTGTATCATTATATAATGTTTTATTTGATTTGTTATCAGTAACATAAGTTGGATGAGCTTAAGAAAACTAAGTATTTGTTTTTTCTTTGAATCATATTTACGATGATTCAACGAATTCATCAAATATAAGTAGTTTTCTTAGAAGATGTTGATTTCCAAAATTAAAACACCTGACAGAACAAATATGTTATTCCAAAACTGCATTTCTTTCTTGTTATACTAAGACCGTCAAACGACCAAAAACGATTACTCAATCTTTAAATCATTCTTTAAGGGTCTGCTCCAGTAAAAGAGAAAGAAACCGGTGGCTCCAGCGCTTTACCCTATAGCCGTATCTAAATAGTACAATTTCTTGCAGCTGAGAGCTTTGACATTGCCTCATTTAAAACCATTTTATAAATCGATCTTTTTTAATATTGATTGCTGAAAATAAACATTAATATTCTTTATAAAATTGGGTTTTACTTTTAATAATAAATTATTTATTTTGTAAAGAAAAAATTTCAAACTTGGCACTTTACGAATGTCAATTACGAAACAAACGATTTGAAAAAAATGTGAAACGCAAAACGGGTGCGTATTGTGACTGTGGTTAAAATGAGACCTTGCAAACAATTTTATGATAAAAAATAAACGAAATAAATGCAATTTTTTAAATCTTTTTTATAAAGAAAACTTTGATTTGAATAAAAACCCCGAACCAGAAAACAAAAACATTAACTAAACAACTAAATTGTAAGTTATGTTTAATACGTCACCCTTATGTACATTTCGATGACATGGTCATCATCCTCAGAGGGTTTTTGAGTAGTGTTAAAACCCTCTGAGGATGATGACCATGTCATCGAAATGTAAATAAGGGTAGCGTATTAAACACAACTTACAAATTAGTTGTTTCGTTATTGTTTTTGTTCCTTGTTTTGTGGTTCGGGGTTTTTATTCAAATCAGTGTGGTTTTGTCGCCACAGAGCTCTTTTATTTGTTTAAAGAAAACTTTATTTAAACAAATTTAGTTAATAAAATATCACTCACTTTTTAAACATGGTAAGATTACGAAAATACATTTTTATGATGTATCAAGTACTATTTTATTACAGGCCCTAGATCATAATAAATCTTATATTGTGCGTAATAAGATCGTATCACATTTTTCCAAAATACCATTAAAAAAAAATATATATATGTTATTAAACTTTAATCTAGGAAAGTAATATTTCTGATTTCAGTATTAGGTAAAATCACAAAATGAAAATAGGACTAAACATTACAACAGTAGTAGGCCTATGTTTTATCCTAAATACATTATTTAAATTTACACAATAGTTTATTATATAATTTTGAAAAGTGCATAAATCAAAAGGTTTATTGATCAATTTGGTGTAATTTGTAATTTTGTAAAATTAGAAAGAGGAAATATCTAACCAAATAACAATTTCATGAAGAACATCAGTATTTTAAATTGCAATAAACTGATACACTCATAGTTATTGCAATTTAAACTTGAACAGGACTTATGAGAAATAACACTATATAAATAAAAATTAATAAAAAACAGAACACAGTTTCTCATAAAAAACGTTTAATAATTCAAACGCGTTTCGATGACCAGGTCATCATCATCATGTTCTGTTTCTGTTCTGTGACTGTGTTCTATATTTTATTTATATAGTCATAGTTAATGTATAATTTTGTATAGTTCTTTCGTTTTTTTAAGGTATTTTGAATTAATATGTCATAGTTTATGATGAAATTGCATACAATACGTAGCGTGCAACTTATTGTTTTAATTGAAGAACCTTGTTATTTTACTTTCGAGTAAAATAACATTGATTATTGACGTACTTGCTTTAACATATATCATACATAATAAATTTTAAACATACAAGGGATGCAATTGATCAGAAAACCTTCAGGAACATTTTTTTTTTAAATACAACTGTGTCACTCATATAGTAGTGGGAATAGCGAATATAGTTTTGCTTTTTTAACTTTAGTACCTCCAGATATACTTGACTACCCTACAAGCACTGACATGGTAGTAAGAGAAGGAAGTAATGTCACTCTCAGATGCGCTGCTAACGGATTCCCAGCTCCAAACATAACTTGGCGAAGGGAGAGCGGGGAGCTGATTCCAACCGGGAATGGGCAAGAAGGTAAACAATCTGTCATAATCTAGATTAAAATTTTTACTTTAGATATTTAGTCACCATTTTCTACTGATTATGTATCTCGCTATAAAAGTAAAAATTCTTTTTAGAGTTTACAGACATTAACCCGCTGGAAAATGCTGAAAACAAATAATCCTGTGCAAAGTTATTATTCATCCCACTGATTTAAACCTAGAGTGGTATTCAGTCTTCCAGAGACTACATTACATCCTTTAAAACCAAGATCACTCTCCTGCCAGTAGTTTCTTTCTTTATTGTGTTGTCTTTTGTGTGTCAGTATAGTTCATTTTCGAATCACTTTCATGAAAAAGAATTAATTTTCACTTTTTCAATGTTTAGTAACATTAGTGTATAATTTATTAAATACTGTAACTTAGTGAATAGTAAATACATGTATTACGTGCATTCGTGGGAAGGACATACATGCAGTCACCAAAATAAGACCTGTCTATAGCTTGACAGGGGTTTATAGCAAAAACAGTTAGGCCTATATAGTGTGTGTATCTATGTTGTAGCCTTATTGTATTCAGTTGTAGTGTTATTATGTTAAAATCTTTAATTGAAGTAGTTTTATAAATTACTAGTTTGTTAGTTATTAGATTTGTATTGAAACAATGACATGTGATTTTAAGTGATACAAATATTAAAGTAATTAATAAAAATAAACAAAGGTACATATATACAAAATATGAACCAAAAATAGAAGCCCACTAATTTGATAATAAAACAAAATATGATAGTATAAACAACGTATGTAGGCCCCTATATAGTTATTTATATATACTGGGTGTATTGCAACCATCCTACCGACTTTACCATGTTGTTAAGAAGTTCAAAACTATCAAATAATACAATACTAGGGGCTCTGCCCCTGGACGCTCCGCGTCCCAACCCCGGCTCGGCCTTCGGCCTCAGATGGCTGCTTCGATTCGCTCGCAGGTGGAAAATTCGATAAAGAATCTCGTTAATCTTTGGCTCGTTTGTAGATAGGTGACCGAGCATAAATCAGATGTTTTATTTGGCAGCTGACTCAAACTCATTAAACATTATCTCCATAAGATTAACATGGGAAATTAGAAGGATTGTATACCGGAGCTCCTTCTCGGGTAAATAGCGGCTGAACGGATGATAATATATAAGACTTGACATATCTGTGAATGATTATGTTCAGTTTTTGATCCAAATTAGCTGTTTTATATATAATAGGTTTGTAACAACCAATGTTTGAATTGAATTAAAATATAGTTAGCATTTTTCGTTGATTTTTGTTTGTGTTTGTTTTTACTTTGTCAATGTAACCTCAAAAAGGTAATACTCTTCAAATTTTCTAAGTAATGTTGCTATGGTAATGAAAGTAAACAAACATGATGTGTTCCTAAGTTTTTTATACGAACAGCTGTTTTTGTGCCCCTGATAAAATCAATAGAAATCTTTCTTCCATAAGATTAACATTGAAACTTTGAGAGCCACTGGGGCGTAGCCCTAATGTCCTAGGACTTCGGTAAATGGCCTAAAACCTTCCCAGGGTTAACCTGTGTTACTATGCAAAATTTCAAAGCAATCGGATGGACGGTATACGAACGCAAAGTGGACAAAGAACCAAAAAAACCCCCCAATATGAATACACAGCAGAAATTTGCATTTGATTATAACGTTTGTAAGGCGAAAGATAGATAGATAGATAGATATAGCCTTTATTTCTGGGCGAAGTTAGGACCATCAGGTCCTCTCTTCCACTTAACCCATGTACATTCGGTAAACAAAAACAAGAACAATAAAACTTAAGCCTAAAACAAAACAAATAATATTGATTTAACTAAAGACAAAAGAACTTTGCATCAAACAAAAATACATACTAATTTGGATAATAATATTAAAAATAAGAAATAAAATCCTTAACTAATATAGATTACTAAAAATATAACCTAATTATAAACATTTAAATATATACACATATAACAACATATAAGAATTTAAATATATTTATTAACAAGAAAATACATTCACACTCACATTCATACATATCATACAATTTAAATAAACGAATTCCTTTCCTACACACCCCGAGCGAAGATCAGTCCACGTCCAAACCATTTAAGAAATGCAGTTTTAGTGATTTTGAAAATTGAGCACGGCTATGTATGGTTTTAAGGGGATCTGGTAACGAATTCCACAAGCGACATGCCGTTACGGTAAAATATTTATTATACATTACAGTTCTGTGCTTGGGAATTATTAGCATTGTCGACCCCTTTCTTGTACTTTTTGTACTTATATCTGAGGCAAATACAAACTTATTTGCCAAGTAAGTCGGCACTCTAGTCTGTAGGACAGCATGCAATGTAGTTAAAATATGAAAAGATCTAAATTCATCAAGTTTTAAAAGATGTAATTGTTTATAATATGGACTGACATGATCATCACGTTTTAGATCAAAAATAAATCGTATACAATAATTTTGAGCGCGTTGGAGTTTATTAGCCAATTCCACAGTCATGTCACTTACTACAGTGTCACAGTAGGCAAAGTAAGGCAAAATTAATGATTTAACTAAGAGTATTCTAATATGTAATGGCAAAAAGTCTTTCATTTTTTTTAAAGAATGAATACCTGCAAACACTTTATTGCACGTCTCAGTTACATAATCGGTCCAGTTTAGTCTGTCGTTGATTGTCAGTCCCAGATTTCTAACACTCTTACGATATTCTAATATTTCACCTTCAATTTTAAGTTTTGGGAGATTGTCCAAGTCTATTGTGTTCAACAGTCGGGAGTAGCCTATAATAATAGGTTGCGTCTTTGATCTGTTGAGTCGTAAGTCATGCTCTTCAGCCCATAGGCAAATACTTTTGATGTCATATGTCATATGCTCAACTGCACTGCCAATGTCATTAACTTTAAAATGTAGATATATCTGCAGATCATCAGCGTACAAGTGAAGCATACAGTATTTTAGTCTAGTACTAATGTCGTTAATATATATACTAAATAATAAAGGACCTAAAACGGATCCCTGTGGAACTCCGCGAGTCACAGCCTCCCAAGCAGACATTTCTTCACCATCACAAACACGCTGCCTCCTTCCAGACAAATACGATTTGACCCAAGTTATGGCTTGGTGTGATAGTCCAATTTTTTCCAGTTTTAGAAACAATAGAGGATGGTTAACACAGTCAAAAGCTTTAGAGAAATCGAATAAAGTTAATATTGTAGCCTCTCTACAGATACATGATTTGTAATGCTTGATAACATATCTGTGAATGATTACCTGCAATTAAAAAAAAAAAAAAATAAGGAAATCGGCCGGATAGAATGGCCGTACCCACAAGTTTTCATAAATTCTTTTAATATATAGATATCATGAGTCTTATCTTGCTTAGTTTAGAAGTTGTCTGTTTGTATGCTTTTTTTATTTATCTCATGAACGGATTAAGATAAATTCACGAAGCTTAGCATGAAAACTTATCACATTGGTTTACACAAATGCGCAAAATATTGCTGAAGTTATCCGTTTTAAGATGGCGTCGCGTCGGTTCAAACTTTTTAAAGTTAAGTATTTATAAATCTATAGATTTTACGAAAATTTGTTGAGATACAAAAAATGTAGTCAATTAAAAGACAAATCAAATGGTGTATGATTTTTTAACATTGATTTAAGGGTAACTAAGAAATTGCAATAATTCTGGCTGAAAGTAGTTTTGCGGTGATTACTAAACTCACGGAACACGGAATAACACGGAAACGCATACAGACAACTTCTAAACTAAGCAAGATGGAACACGTCTTATACTGTACTATTTTCTAGTTTTGAGACTTGGTTGAGAGACATCCTGTATAATGTTTTGAAGGGATGGGTACACGTATTGATAATATAGTTACCAAGAATTCCAATCTAGAGTGAAATGGCGATCGAATAAATCGAAATGATTGTAATGTAATGTAGTTAATAACAGTAGTTATTGTATTGTAGTATACGTTAGATGCAATACAAATGAAATTTAAAAAGATAAGTTAGATATATACTCTGAATTTACTGCATACCCTTTAGGCAAAAGTTAAGGTTAAGGGTTGGCTCTAGTAAAACAGAAAGCAACCTGCGACTCCAGCGTAGCGGCGTAGGTTATACGGACATTGCTCATCCTAAATAAATTTAAAACCCGCAATTGTTCAAATAGCGTTTTTTTTTAAATATCAAACTCTTGGGGACAAAATTATTCATGCGAATGGCTTGGTAATTTTTCGCTACAATTAATAGTTACAACGTAAAAAAATATTTAAAATCACCCTATAGCGGCGGTAGGTTACACGGACATTGCTCAGCCTAAATCCATTTAAAACCCGCAATTGTTCAAAAAGCGTTTAAAAAAAATACCAAACTCTTGGGGACGAAATTCTTCATGCGAATAGTTTGGTTGTTTTTCGCTATAACTAATAGTGACAACATAAAAAATATTAAAAATCAATGTTTTAAATTGTTAATAAATATTAAACAAAATGTTTTTCTTAGTTTTGGAAAAGCCATTTGCATGCATATTGGCCGTAGCTTTAAAATGACATATCGTTCATAATTATCCGATCAAAAATAAAGGAAACATTTGGATTTTAATTTAACATTGGTCTTATGGAGTGTCAGGCAACATGACCGACAGCTAGAGCCGACCCTTAAGCAAAAGTTATAAAATACAAAGCTGCTGAACAATTTATTTGTATTAGTACTATTATGTTAAACTAAATTAATTTTATTTAAAAAAATATGAATGGAAATTTAAAAATTATTGATACAAATCACTCAGTATTGGCAATACAAAACACAACAAAATTAACATTTCTATTCGGTAAAAAAAATATTAAATTAAATCTACACATTTTTAAATCCATACATTTACGTGTACTTATATTGATTGTTCTATGAAAATATCTTTACAGATTTTTACATATGGTTTTTATTGGAAATGCAATTTAACCATCTGGTTATAATTAGTTTGTTGTTTCGCAATATTTATTAGCTGCTTATTTCTGTTTGTGTTTTATACAGTTGCCAGTGTAGATGGACCGACCTTCAATCTCACCAGAATTAACCGACTCCACATGGGTGCATATTTATGCATAGCAACAAACGGGGTTCCACCTACAGTCAGTAAGCGGATAATGCTTATTGTCCACTGTGAGTACATTCAAAGATGTTTAGAGAATAGAAACAAATAAACAATAAAACAAGCATTGCTAGTGGATAAAAAAAGTAATTATATTTTAATCCGTATATCGTTAAATATCTGTATTTTATACGAATTATCTAATTTAAACTGTTTTACCTGGTTATGCTCTTCGTATAAATGAATATATATTTTTCCTCGAAATTTCCATGAGATAACAAATCAATCATAAAATTAATTATTTGAAAAATATATTAATTTATTTTTAGTTTAATACTTACATTTATAACACACAAAAACTACTACATTATCACAACAGCCTATAGTAAAGAATATAAAAAAAACTAATTATTATACCTATTCCCTATTTCTAGCAGAGCGGTAGTTTAAAAACAGCTGTTTCATCACTCATTGTTAGGAATATCAAATACCATACATAGTAAATTTAAAATGTTCCAATTAAAACATAACAACATAATATTTAGTACAATCTACCAGTTACCAAAGAAGTTATGTTTGTAAAGTGTGTTTCTGTCGGTTTTTCTACATTAGGCTATTATTGTAAACTATTCTAGTAAGGGGTGAAAGAAACATCCCAACTATTAAATAAATATGTTTTTACTTTATTGTTCTACATCATTTGATATACAAATATAAGTAATTTTGAACCATGCTTGTGTTAATTGTGTTATTTTTAAATAGCAAATAAGTCGAGGTTTTGATAATTCAGTATTTCTTCAATTATTGGCGTAGGGTCATACAAATAATGTCCTGTATCAAATGTTGTCATATCTAATGATGTAATCATTTGGGATCAATTCCTATTATAAAAGCGAGTGTGCATAATGTAATATAACAGCTGATTTCACCCATCTTCTGTAATACTTAAACAAACCCAGTGTAGATTATAGTTTGGGGTTATGTTTACAACTTGAACCATTTATAATTTCTTGTGAAGTTAATGTTTTTTTAAAATATGAGTATAGAACTAACGTATGCTATACTATCTATATATTTAAAGCCGTAAGGAAAAAACATTTGGACAGTTCGTCTGAGACTTCTACTGGGCCGATTTGCATGCGGGTTTTACCAAAACAAATGTTTTCGGTCCTATATTAGCAGGTTTTATTTGTATTTTGAAAATAAATAATACTCTTAGTACATTCAAAGTTTTGACATTAAACTCTTTCATCGTGGAAATATTTTAACATTTATATTTTAGTTGAATATACAGACAGAAAAGAAGTAAACCGATTATTATATGCAGTTTTCAATGAACGAAAATACAATTTCGTTACTAATTTAATGCGTGTTGATATTCTAATGATATTTATATACAGTAGAAAGAAAATATCGACCGTGCTAATAACGGTAAACATAGCTACATTGTATTTGTCCACTTGAAAAGACCACTTTAAAGTTTGAAAAAGGTTAATTGTGTTTCAAAATCAAATTATTTGGTGAAAAATTAGGAGTTTTGAACTTGTATTCAACTTTCTAGGCCAATCTGAACCCCTTTATTACTCATGTATGTATGTACGTACGTACGGACTTACACCCGCTTTTATAGGAGTTGAATGTAAATAATAAATACTATTAAATAATTAGGCAAACATGGAATTTATGTAAAGAAATATATTGGCCTAAGCGTGAAATATTGTTTAGGACTTAACTGACGGTTACTTTAAATATTTTTCAATATTTATTTCGGTAATATCCTCTTATTAAATGCAAAACAATACTTATTTAAAAGGTATATATTTAAAATTCCCATATTATCGAATTTCCATAGGAAAATTGAGCTATTGCAGTGGCCCTTATGGTAAGACTCAAGGTCGGGAGTAGCAAATAAGCACCGATCATTTTAAGTTCGATTTGGTTTAAATTTGGTACACATGTTGTTTGTCTACTTCGTCGGAAGAGTTCGTTAGCCAAAAAAATCCAACAATACGGACCACGTTTTTTTACCGGAAGTAACAATTTTTTGATTTTTTTTCTTCAAATATAAATGTAGGATGTTATTCTGCACATTTTGTATTTTTACGTGACCTTATAGCTCGCTTGGTTCCCCCAAAATCGATCAAAACGTTAAATACCATAGAAGTACCCGGTTCAAAGCCATGTAGTGCGTTCTACCGTGGGGTTGGCGTGCGAAGCACGCAATGCATTGTATATTGAAGATGCTCCCAATATGCGGAATGGCGTGCGAAGCACGCAATGCTTTGTGTTGAAAATACTCTCAATACGGGGGTTGGCGTGTGAAGCACGCAATGCTTTGTGTATTGAAAATACTCCCAATATGCGGAATGGCGTGCGAAGCACACAATGCTTTGTGTGTTGAAGATACTCTCAATATTCGTTATGGCGTGCGAAGCACGCAATGCTTTGTGTGTTGAAGATACCCCCAATATTCGGAATGGCTTGCGAAGCACGCAATGTTTAGTTTATTGAAGATATTCCCAATAAGTGGAATGGCGTGCGAAGACTATTAGCACCGTCGTGAATAGACCTATTTCCCAAATTGTTGGTTTGAAACACTAAAACATAGGCCTATAAACTTAATTTTGGGAATTTGCTCAACTTTACTCACGTCAGCGGTTCAGCTGGTGGTCGAATTATTTTTTTAAGTTATTTAAAAATTTGTTTGAATACATTTAAGTAGGCCTAGTATTTGAGTTAAACCCTTATATATAAAACAAATGTACTAATTTATCCTCTTCAAAATACATGAATAATATAGATTCGTAGTTTATGTTAAATTGTCATATTATTTTCAAATGATGGACCTGTATACAATGCACTGTGTTTGATTGTTCATAGCAAATTAAAAATACACATACAAATTTAAAGAAACTAAGTGAAGTTTAATAATCCAAGTGCCTAATACAACGAAGGGTGTAAATTTAATTTTATAGAGATAAGGAATACATATAGTAAATGTTTTAAAATACTATATATTATATAAATCTTGGCTCATAATTATAATATATGTTATTTTCTTTTTATAAGAAAATTCCATTTCGTTTCATGCTTATTTCAAATGTAAATTTTAACAAAATTATTGTATTGTATGATGTGATTTATATATTGGTTATTAATAAGATTAAAAAAAAAAACTTATTGCAGTTAAAAATTAACGTTAGCAAATATTATTTTTAACCAGATTTAGTACTGAAAACTGCGATCATGTTTTAATAGGCTTATGTGAAACATATTTAAGTTTAAAATCTGCATGACGTAATCTATGTTCTTTTGAAATAATTTTGGGGTTTTCAGTTCCTCCGATGATATCCATTCACAACCAGCTGGTTGGTGCAGAGGAAGGACAAAAGTTAACCTTGGAGTGTTATTCTGAAGCGTATCCGAAATCTATAAATTACTGGACGCGGGGAGATGGTGAAATTATCGCAAATGGTTTGAGATGATTCATATTAAATTATTTATTATTAAAATGCGTGTTCAGTATATAAGCATGCTTTCAATGTATGAACGGGATTGTAATTAAAATAAATATACAAATAGTTTAAAGAAAGTTGACTATACAGGGTGTTTGAAAAAGAACTCGATAGTTTTATGTATAAATTTATCTGGTGAAACTACATTAATGAGTACACACAATGCAAGAGAATACCTTCAAGTTTTTGTTTAATGTTAGTAAACTTCACCGTGGGATCCATGTGTTGCCCTACTCACGTCGAGACGATATTCCATTTCTCGCCAGGTATTCACCAACGAAGAAGGTATAACTGTCTCGACCGCCACAATTATTCTTTTGTTACCCCAAAAGAAAACGTCAATTGGGGTTATGTCTGGAATACGCGTTGGCCAAGAGATTGGGCCAGCCCTGCCTATCCACCTTCCCGAAAAGCGAGTGTCCTAGTCCACGCGCACAAAGTTCCTGTAATGCGGTTGAGAGCCATTTTGTTGGAAACACACAAGCCCCTTTTCCATTTCAATATCTTGCGCTTGAGGAAAGGCATACTTTGTTATAATGTCACAGTATACGTCCCGATTCTTGTTTGTTCTACAAAAATTAAAATAACAATCCCTCGATCTTCCATCAAACCGCACCAAACACTAACTTTTGGAGAGTCGCGTTGATGCTGAATAGCTTCATGTGGTGACTCTGCCCCCCAAATTCTGCAGTTATGACGATCAACTGTTTCACCCACATAAAATGTAGCTTCATCAGAAAACAGAAAAGTGAAAAAAAACCTTCCATTAATTCTGTGTAGAACGTTACCAGCAAACTCAAACTTTTTGTTTTGTGAGTAGGTTTAATTACATATAACAGTTGGAATTTGTAAATGGAGTCTTTTACGTATCACATCATACAAACTAACTTTTTTCACTAGTAATTGTAAACTGCTTCTATCCAATGACTTGTTTGTGCTCCAAACACACAAATACGCATATATGTTCAACAGTAGCTGCAGAAGTTCTCGGCCGACCTGGCGAATGCGTTTTAAAAACACTGCTGGTCTCTCTGAAAGAGTTTAGCCAAAAATGGATAGTTTCTGCTGTAGGAGGTGCACCACCATACTGGCGTCTAGTACAGTTATAACAGATTCAGTTTGCACAAGCCAATTATAACACTGCGCCTTCTGTTGCGGAGTAACTATTGCACTGTATTGAACTCCTGAAGTGAGCGCTGGCGCCGTTATTCTCAAGGTCAAGCAGGCCTGCCAACTGCAGGAATTAAATTTCCGTATTTCCGTGAACAAAACTTGGACAGTTGATGAATTAAATACCACACTGCGCCTTCTGTTGCGTAGTAGCCATTGTACTGCACTGAACGCATGAAGTGAACGCTGGCGCCGTTATTCTCAAGGTCAAGCAGGCCTTCCAACTGCAGGAATTAAATTTCCGTATTTACGTCAGCAAAACTTGGACAGTTGATGAATTAAATACACACTGCGCCTTCTGTTGCGGAGTAGCCATTGTACTGCACTGAACGCATGAAGTGAGCGCTGGCGCCGTTATTCTCAAGGGCAAGCAGGCCTGCCAACTGCAGGAATTAAATTTCCGTATTTCCGTGAGCAAAACTTGGACAGTTGGTGAATTAAATACCACAAACTAGAATAGTGTTTACATTTTTATACATTTTCTAGGGCAAATTAAAACTAGAGAGTTTTTTTCAAACACCCTGTATTAAAATATAATATATCACGTTGGGTGTGGCTATTAGTAGGAAAGTTGGTGCAGAAGAAAATGTATAATGTTTCCATCAATTTAACTCGACTGGTTATTTGTGATGTAATGATAATTTATTGTTATAAGTAACTAAATTAATACTTGTGATTATATGCTCCAAACATGCATATTGTAAACAATTTAAATAATATTATTGTACCATGTTTCAGGAGGGAAATATGAGCCCGTAGTAATAGACGATGCCTTTAGAGTTCACATGAAGTTGACTATAATTTCAGTGTCTCCTACAGATTACGGTACTTACAAGTGTGTGTCCAAAAACTCATTAGGTGACACTGACGGAACCATAAAAGTTTATCGTGAGTCTATGTTAGCTTGTTATCGATTAATTGTAGCAATTCATTTAGGCAGAAAACTAGATTAGTATTCAATTACTCATTTATACAATATTTAAATAATGTGACATATTCTAGGACCTTTGGTATTTTTAAAAGTTTATTTAAATTATCCTTTAATAACGAATGTTCCATATATTAGTTTCTATGTAAATATTGTTTATTTGTGCTAATATCGTGGTAAAAAGCAAGTACTAAACAATGTTTGACTGCGAAAAAAATGCATATTATATCGAACAAGATTCATATGTATTAGTTTAAATAATTTTAGATAAAATATAATAATGTTGGTGTTAAAACAATAAAGGAGGAAATCATGTATATTAGGATTGCCTAAAAGATAATTTAATTTTGTTAAAACTCTCTCACTGTTTTACTTCAATTTAAATATACTGCATTTAGCTTCGCTCGTGATCAATATAAAATGACTGATTTTCGTCGAATATAGCAGTACTTTTATATCAATTTGTAGATGACAGCATAAAAGAAATATAAAGTGTAGTTACAAGCTACTAAATTAAGGTGGGATACACACAGAAGTGGCGTGGCTGCCACGCGAAGGCACGCTGCATGCGCCGTGTCAGTGCATCCACGAGTACGATGCAAGGAGCTTTCACATTGGAATGGTGCCAAGTGGCCGTACATTTATGTCTGACCTTCATCAATATGGTAATAAACTTCAGCAAGTGAAGATGAGTTGTTCCTGTTGTTAGCTGTCGTTGTAAGACGAAGTCGTAAAAGAAGTATCGCGGCAACACTGGATTAACAATGGACAACCGAGTCAATTTGTGGTGACGAAAGAATTGGATCTGCACGAAGACAAATTTCTAAAGTTTTATAGGATGAAAAAAGACATTTTTAATATTCCAAAATGAAAAGTCAGTGTATCATAAAAGATAAAGTTTCTGCTTAGCCGTGAGGGTGGATGAGGGACTACTCATATTTCTGAGGATAGATTACGTAAATATTTGTATGTCGTACTCGGGAACTATAAGAGATAAAATTATTCTTCGCCATTTTTAGTAAAGATAAAATTACCCCCAAGGTCGGTATAGAACTTTTTTTTTGAAATAACAATTTTCTGTTTTGCAAATTGATGGTAAAAAATGCAAAATAATTATACTATGTTTAATGCTTAAAAATGCCCTCCATTATAGTATTTTAAATGCCCTCCATACCTTGTCCTGCTCGTTTCTGTTGCTACACTCTTTTAAATTGTAATTATAGAGCACAGGAAACTCTTCCACAGTCTGAACAATGCACAGTCATTATCCAATAAAGAAATTATATGTGAAATACAATGGTAATACTATTCACAATTGAGTGTAACACAAATCAACCCTGAACTGCTGACGAAACCAAACAAATGGTGAAATGTAGGCCAGAGAGTGTGGTATTTGCGCATGCGTTGGCTCGAGATACGTGTGGCACGCGTCGTGGAAGGTACGTGGCGCATCGCGAAGCGTGGAAGATGCGCCACGCTACTGCTACTTCAGTGTGTAGGGTCCGCGTTTAAAAGCATTGGTTGGTTTTCGAGTGGCGTGCAACTACTTGAACCTTGCAGCGAGATGTGTAACCCGCTTAAATATTCTCCTACGCCAAGCTTAAGTGAGAGTAGACAATATTATAGCTCGACTTGTTCCCACAAAATCGATTAAAACGTAAAATACCATAAAAGTACTGTGTTAAAATCCACGTGGGGGCGCAGTTTCTTACGCCGACTGCCGTTGATGCAAACTACCGAAGCGAGGAAAGCGAATAAGTCCATAGTCTGAGGCCGCACGGTTGAGATGAGAACTCTCAAAGCGTAACGAATTCAATCGCATTCGTGAGTCGATCAATTTCCCGACTTATTGGTTGAAATCCTAAACATATAAACTTAATTTTGGAAATTCGCTCGACTCACGTCAGCTGTTCAGCTGGAATATCGAATTATTTTTATTTTATCAGAAAAAAAATCTCGTGCCAATTCGGATACTACCTACAATGTTAAAAACACGAGATATGTTTCAAACTAAAATTTTATTAACGATGTATTTAATTCTACAAACAGAGTTTAAATTATTTCATAGTGTGATTTGTTTTTCAATACCCAACGTTCTATACCTTAGTATTTGTTTAACCAAAATGCAAAAATGCATTGGAAACACATTTATTGGTAAATATTTATTCGGCTGGTTTCGTTACGCAGCAATATGTTACAGGTTGTTATTAATACATGATCAAATTTTAATCATATATTAAAATGTAATTATTGAAATTATATTGTACACTACTCTTTAAACGGAAGTTTTAATAAAACAGTTTTGCGGCAGCAATTAATATTCCTAAAGTAACGATGTAGCCTTGCTTTTTAATTTCCAATTTTTATTTAGTTAATAATAATAATTCGTTTGTAACTAATTTGTTCACAGCAATGCCAACAGACAAACATTCAACTTCCAAACCAAGATTTAAAGGTATTTATAAAAAGTTAATGTTTAGTTATTATATTTCAGTTTTGACAGATGAAACACAAGAAACAAATTTCACTCCTTGAAATAGTAAATAACTTACACAAGATACACACCTAAACGTGATCGAAATTTAAATGAGTGTTATTTGTTAAATTCATATTTTATTATTATTATCTTCACGAATAGTAAACCTAGTGAAAAATAATTTGAATGCTTATATTTCCTTTATGTAGAGTACAGTATTATATTTTTGTTTCCAAACAATAACATTGACCAATATCTGTTGTGATCAGGATGGCTCAAACGTTACCACGCGGAATGGTGAAGGTCCTTAGTTGGAATCCCAGTCTTGGTCTATGTTTCTTCACTTATAATTTAGTTTAAAATACACTTGAAACAGTAAATATTTTCCTATTTATTTCAATGTATGCTACTATTTCCTGAAGATATTCCTACAAAAAATGATCGTCAGTTGCTTCAAAATGTATAACGAAAATTGTAGTTTAAAAATTATGGGTTTAAACATACTGGGCTACCTTTATTTATTGCATTATTTTATTACAGCTTTAAAATAAAATCTAATTTATATTGAAGGGTTGACGTTTATAGTATTTGGAAACTGGTATTATTAAAATATCAAATATTTTACAACAAATTTATAATTATGTATGAGTTATATACAATTTTAAAAATCTGTACCTAATACTAACTGAGATTGTAACGTAGAAGCACGACTAATTAGGTTGTATGAAATTAAATAGTTGATTTAAAATCAGGATGGGTTTGATTTAGGGTTATTATACATTTTACACGCTTGCAAATTCCCTTCGACCAAAAGATTTTGCCCAATTTATTGCATCCTATATACGTAAAAAGATTAAAACTTATTTACAAACCTCATTTTTAGAAATTAGTGAAAAGTCATGAAGTGAAAAGTTACAACCAGTTAATCTTAATATGGAATTAAGTGTTTACAGAGACGGATATCATGAAATGAAATGTTACCACACAGAATTATAATGAAATAAATGGTTTCTATGTAACAGTTTGTCTTATTAATTATTGAAAACATACTTTTTAACTTAAACAACATTTAATAAAATACTTTTAGGAAACACAAATGTTATTAAATAGAGTTACTAAAATTTTTAACGAACTAATTTGAAAAATATATAGTATGTAATACAATCATTAATAATGTTTTCAGACAAGAATAGACTTAGGCAGAATAATGGCCCAAATGACATAAACAATTCAGCAAAACAAAGAGGTGAGCCATATATAGAATGTAACTTATTTATATTTATTATATAATAATTTAATAAACATACATAATACCAATCAATGAAAATTAATAATAAGTTATAAAAGTGGTTTATCTAATGTGTATGGTGATTCAAGATATTTCAAAAAACAAAATGTAATAAAACATTTACTTCTAACCTATTACATTTTGTACATAAGCCAATTGTTAGGCTAATAAATTAATATAAAATAGGTATTAGTATAACATTACTTATTAAGTACTTCGTAAATTAAAGATATTTGTGTTTTTAACAGCTTAAGAATATTTTTTATACAGGTGATTATACATAAATATACTACCCATACGATTTTTTACGTAACAAATTATATAAACAAATATTATCTTTTAATTTGTATTAATCATTCTAAATGTTTATCAAACATATAAACGTTTCATTAAATAGAACTCAATAGTGAGCGTATGTGTTTAAATATAAATATTGAATAAGCAAAAAATTAATTATAATAAATTGCATAATTATCACAATATAAATATTATTGATCATATAGTTTATGATCTAACTAACTCCATACTAATTACAACTATACAACTATTAAAGTACATGACTATTACGAGAAAACAATGAATTAATTTTGAAGCTACACTAAAAGAAGAACGTGTATTCTATTCAGACTGACCCTAATGTTTAATGTTAAAATAAAACATCTTGTCATTGATTTTTGTTTGTTTTCAGAACTTAAGTACGAAGGGCTTGATGATTTCCCAGAAGAAGAGTCAAACGCCACTAGAAACATAAACAATACAACTTATCATATAGTTTGGATAGTCTTCCTAATTTTTATTTTTGAATAGGTAATTATTAGTAAAAAAATAAAGCTAGAATTTGTTTCTAACTTTCGTATGAGTATGTAATTAACGATTAAAATAAATAATTTGATATTCTACATATTATTTAAATTTACTTATTTATCTTACTTGACAACAGATTATAGGCCTATATTTTGTCAAGCTTTCCTCAGAAAAACTGTATTTCACATTTTTTCCTTTCATTTTTAATTTCTTTCATTAAATAAATAATACATAAATTACAAATAAATTTTACAACTGCGGAACAAATATTGCGAAATTTGTTTCGTGCCTAAGAATGTTTACGCTAATAGCAATACGCACACAATGTGGAAATACAGAGTGTTCCACGAAGAGGTTTCTATTTTTCATTTGATATGCCGGACATATCGAACTCTCTACAAACTGGAAACTCTACAGTTATATTGCATAGATATGTAAAATAGTTACCCTCGAGTTTCATTTTATGATCAATCAAATCAAAATGGCGGAATAACAAAAATGAATAATAATTTTGTGGATAAACCATTCGGTGACTACCGCTAAATGCGCTATGCTGAAGCTTGGAGCTTGATCTCGGCTCTTGTTGGTCAGCTTAGCATTAATTACGGTTTTGAAAGACATACTTTGAGTGTATTTGTATATGCAGCTAAATATAACTTATTAGATTAGTTACCGACTTGTATTTAATTTTAAAATAATTGTTTATTACTATATTGCAGAACTTATTTTAGATCATTGAAAAATATATTAGCTTTATCACAGTACACAAACTTTCAGCCTTAATATTCCGCCGTTTAACATCTCCCTTAATATCTCCCACTATTAGTTTCTTTTACTTTGGAAATGTAAATAAACAATAAAGTCAGAGTAAGGTTGTAACTGTATTTATTTAACCCTAGAACGGTGACGTGATTTTTAGTTGCATTAGTAGTGATCGTGGTCTGGGAGACCGTAACCCACATATATCCATAAATTTTTTATATTGTGTTAGGATAAAAATTAATATAAACACTTGTATTACGTACTAATAAGTTTCATAAACATAATAACAAGTTATTTCATTATTATTTCACTTAAGCCTATTTTAAAAAAAAATCAAATAGCGATACATTGAAAAATCAAAATACCTATTTATTGTATTAAAAAAAATGGCACATAAAATATAAAACACACTTAAGCTTATTATGTCTTAACACTAAAGATTTTATTCTACATAAAAAGAATTTTACTTTTAGAAATACATTGCTTTCAATCTTAAAAAATATAAATTGTAAAACACCGAAAAATAGATTATTTACATACAAAAAGTTAATTCTTCATCATTTAGACTATGTTTTATTTCTTTTAGATTATTAAATCACATTCCTTGCATATTACATAGATGTGTTCCAAGCATAGATATGTAGAACATCCTGCGATAAAAATATTTTGTAAATGTAAATAAACAATAAAGTCAGAGTAAGGTTGTAACTGTATGTATTTAACAAACAATATTTTATGTACAGAACTTTGCTTTTATGATACTAAAATAGTAAATGCGTGTAAAGACATTTTACAAGCTGAATATGAAAAAAAAAAAACATAACTTAGCCTATCTAAGCTGACAGTCTCATTGACCTAAAAATGTTATGGTTTTGCAAAGGTGATTTCTTATTGGTCTAGGCGCGCCCTACTACAGTGGCTCATCTGCAGCGGACGCCATCTTGTGATAGGCAGCGCTATACGGGTGGCGACAGCTTTCGCTTCAAGTGACCCTTCTGTTATTTTTCTGTGTTCGCTGGTATCAAATAGTTTCATTGTTGTGTTTACAAAACCAGCTGTTTTTTTTTTTTAAATTTGTTTTTGCCATCTGAATCTTCTTGTAATTATAAGTGGTTTTATCTAAAAGATCGTTGTTCATTTTTATTATTATTTTGTTGCCCCGCCATTTTGATTTGATTAATCATAAGCAAATGAAACTCGAAGGTAACTATTTTACATATCTATGTAATATAACTGTAGAGTTTCCAGTTTGTAGAGTGTTCGATATGTCGATATGTCCCGCATAATAATTCAAAAATAGCAACCCTTTCGTGGGACACACTGTATATACCAACTAAAAGGATAGCGCATTAAACATTATCATGTCGAGCTGAGTCGATTTAAGATGAAAACTAAAGTGCTAAGTAATTTTAAGGTTTCTAAGCAAGATATTTTTGCAAAAATATCAGGTTGGCTTTTATGTAGGAGCTAAATACATATTGGACATTAAACAAGCAGTTCAGTCGGTACATATCAGACAAAGAGGAAGGATACAATTAATATGCATGTGTAAGTAGATAAGATAACTTGCTCAGCTAATTCCCCTCCCAATTTAAACAGCCATATATTAATAAGCCTTTTAAAATTCAATAATTCATAATTTTTAAACAGTCTTAGCTTGCCCGAAATAATTTGATACAACGCTTGTGCTATATAATGAGAGTTAGTAATAGAAAACTTCGTATTAATATATTACTCCTTAACCTGAAGAAATTTTTAGAATGCATTTAATGTTCATGATTAACTTTTGTGAAAATGTTATTGTAATTTTGAAATATATAAATTGCCTTAGGTGTTTTACAAACAGTTGCCTTACAATCGGTACTTTAAAAGTATTAAAAACAGCGTTTGTTAAATACTAGATCTGTTGTTCGTTGCACCTTTTAGTATGTCTGTATGAATTAAATAGCACCTAACTAAAACCTACGCCCCAACCTAAGTAATGACTTTCAATACTCGTATTACGATATTTTTTATGTCACTAAGTTGACTGAAAACATAAATTAATTGATATTCTATAAACTTAAAGTGTTTAGTCTATTTCATTCTCTTATCGAACATTACTCCTAGGTTATTTGTTGTTCCACGTAAACGTAAATTAATTACATTTACACCACATGAATACAATTTAAATATATTTTGTCACAATTACATATTATACTTAATAATAAGTATAGACATTAGTTTTTGAAGTGTAAACTTATATAGGCGCACCACGTCCAAAATATTTTTATACATGTGTGTATAGCAGAGTATAGGCTACATAGTTTTATAGTTGCTGGGGGGTGAATCGGATTTTACCGTCACGCATTTTTTGTGTGAAACGCTCCTAATGTGAAACGCTCTATTCCATCTGTTTGAAAAAGTTTTGGTCTTGCCGAGATTCGAACCAGCAGAGTCCATCACCATAGACTATCGCCTTAGCCGGTTAGGCCACAATCGCATTGCTAATTTAATATATTTGAGTTGTGTATGTAAGTGTAACAGATTGTCCTACGTCAAAGGCTTACTCTGTTAATGTTAATACAATGTATAGTTCAATTAGTAATACCTCTGAAATGGACATTGTGCTTCCTCGTTTCGTAAGTTGTGTTAAAAAATAAACATTGTGCTTCCTCATTTCGTTAGTTGTGATACTTAAAAAGTATACACTTCTCCCGTGTGGTCTGAAGCACACGATTACATTTTACTTTCTCCACCCTATACGTAGTATATGGAGAAAGTATTGTTTTCGTAAAAATGTTCGAATTTGAATTTTCAGTTGAATTATCTGTTTTGGTGCTCCCAGAACCCCCCAAAATTGTTTAGTGCAATTATCTGTGTTGGTGCTCCCTGAACCCAAAAATATTTTTAGTGGAATTTTTTGTTTTGGTGCTCCCTGAACCCAAAAAAGTGTTTTTAGAGTGGTGTCTGTCTGTCAGTCTGTCGGTATGTATACACGTCCAGAGAGGAAACATTGGACACAATTGGTCCGATTTTTATGAAATTTGGTATGTAGGTACTAAACCCTAATACCTCCAGGCGTTTTTTTAATTTTTTTGAATTTTTAATTTTGAAGGGTAATTTACCCCTAAAAACCCATAAAAAACGACAAAAATGCAAATTTCTCAAAAACGGCTCTAACGATTTTGATCAA